>VYZW01031216.1:848-13481 GCA_013401315.1 Balaeniceps rex | reverse complement strand
CCCCTGGTGGAGACAACTGGCTCAGCAGTTTGTAAGTCACAAATATTTCAATTTTAAAGCAGCTACAGTAAAGAAAACAGATTTTGGATATTCATAACTTCTTAACCTCTGGTCTGAAATAACTTTTTCTAAACCGTATTTCTGCATGGAAAGTCAAGAAAAGATCTAGAAACAGAGACTATCTTAATTTATTGTTTGACTCAGATGATTGTTTGACCTAGCAACGCTTTAAATATCTTCTTATGAACTTGAATTCATTATTGTAATAGTATTACAATAATGGGATAGTGTTAAAGAAGATTTAACAGTCCAAAATATTGTATTTCATAGCATTCATTAAAAGAATGACAGTTGCCATCTTTATATTATAAATAACAGAGCAAAAGATTTTGAGAAAGCAGAGTCTAATTCTTCATTCTTATTGAAAACCACTCTGGCTATTCCCTGGACTATCTGGTCATATGACCCGGCCTGGTTCATCCTGTAAAA
The DNA here is from genome assembly GCA_013401315.1 of Balaeniceps rex. Classification (NCBI taxonomy): domain Eukaryota; kingdom Metazoa; phylum Chordata; class Aves; order Pelecaniformes; family Balaenicipitidae; genus Balaeniceps; species Balaeniceps rex. Next base: position 12,992 of record VYZW01031216.1, on the reverse strand, counting down.
AATACTGTCATTTGTAAAGTGTCTGAACATCCTAACACACCCTGTGCAATTATTTAATAGCCCTGAAGTACCATAATCTCCAAGTTTTTCTTTATCAAACTGGGATACAAGATCAGTTCTGCTGTCTTTCTCACTTGCCATTTGGTCTTCCAAATGGTTCGTGTAAGTGCTACTCCATAAACATGAGGTTTTTTTGGAACACATTTTTTTTTCAATCAGGGTATCAGATTCACAACATGGAAAAGTAATTTATTGATTAATGAATAACAAAAGCTTTAAGTCAACACAACATTTTGAGCCATTTATGTAGCACTCTGAAGAAACTGCATGCAGGGAAAGGAGTTGTACCAGAATGGCAAGACAAAGACATCATGTCTCTTTTTGAATTTGCCTCTTGAAAGATGATGTAGGACTGTCCAACCAGTTAAATTCAGTCCACTGCATGGTCAAAGGGCTACTGACTGTATTTTTTGATGAAAGGTAGGTCTCAATAGTCTGCTGGCCTCTAGCACACCCACCTAGTTCCAAGGGGAACTGCATCCTTACTAAATCAGTCTGAAGGTAGGAGTAGCTAGGCTGCATGACTAACAACTTTGTTTCTGTAAATATAATTTATGGTAATTGAGCCAGATCATAAAATTAATCATATTAACAAAAAGAAGATTTATAATTACACAAATTCTTTCACTGAGAAAATGATGCAATCAGTAATAATAACTTGAGGACATTTTCTGCCTACTGAACACTAAGTGCATTTCACAGCAGCCACATTGAGAAAACCAATTGGAAGACTTCCAAATAGCCTCTTATGGTCTGTCATGTCACTAATCCACAAATTAAATCACTGCTGAAGTAGAATATGATATGATTTTTCAGAACAACTTCAAAGACAGTTACAGCCAATTGTGTCTGTGATTTACACATCAAAGTAGTAATAATAAAAATACTTAGTTGTACATAGCACTTTGATCCTTAGATCATAATGCACTTTTCAAAGGTGGATAAGTATTATTATTCCCATTTTACTGATGAGGATACCAATTTCCTCAGGATGCTCAGTAAAACAAAGTAAAACTGAGAATTATGCATCTGTTTCTGCCACATCTCCCACTTGACAGAGCTATGCAGCAAGAAGTATCCATTGTGTAGAAGCAACATTCCAATTTGAAAAAATGGGGACCTGATCCGGAGGGCTCTGCAGTCAGTCCAAGTCTTCATACAGCATTAGGCCAAAATGCTAACGCATCACAGATAGGGAGGCCCTACAGCTCTGCTGTGCTTTTTGTCATCCTGGGTCCCCTGCTCCAGTTCATCACCTACTCCCTCATTGTTGTCTTAGATTGCTGTATTTTTATGATTGCAATTACCTCCTATTGAGCAAGAGGAATGTGATAGCTTATCAGTTACCAGACTGCAGCAATTTTCCCTGCCAATAGTTTGAATAGGTAAAGAAAGAACGCTATGATAAATTTTGCTGAGCACCTAGATAGGGAAGAGGCAGCAAGGTGAGTGACAGTAGTGCATGGAGCTAATATCAACAGATGGCAGGGAAAGATGGGAAAAGGTGCTGCATGTGGGTGAGTGACAGTTGGGCATAGATGCATGGGGTTTCTGGTTCAGAGCCTTGATAGAAAATATAGTTTTGGAGGAGAAGAAAGAGGGGTGAACAGAGTGAAACAAGCCTTCAGATAAAAAGAATTGTAGACCCAAGCAAGAGATCCAAAAAGAGAGAAGTAACAAATGGGATGGAGAAGGAAAAAGAGCAAAAAATAGCATAATGAGAGGGAAAGGAATAGCAGAAATAAAGAGCATGAGTAAGAACAAGGGAAAGAGAACACACATATGTGTATCAATAAGACTGAGATCTTTATATTTCATTTCTGATTTAAATCTGAAAATTATAAACACTTGTTTACATTTAGTATTTGACAAACAAGTTTTCTGTGTCTGAATACAGACCTCATGCATAACCCAGGAAAAAAACCCTCTTTTTTGATCTAAACTGTTTACAAGGATTCAATGCCACCACATTTCAACTTGAGGTCCATATAATACTCCTGGTTTGAGATCAACAATCTTTACCATATTGATCTGAAAAGAATTTTTTATAAAACCTATGGGATTTATACCACATATTTTTCAGTCATTCCTATGCTCTTTGTCAAACAGGTCCTTCTAAACATTCTCATCACCAGAATTTATTCCCAGGTTTCCTGTAGGATGTACTTAGACATTATTTCATGAACACAATCACACCAGTAGTAAATTAATAAAAATGCTTGAACAACTCCTTAAAATTATCTTATATTTATAGTTTTACGTCAGAGATACAGGATTGTGAATAAAAATTACTGTGGAGGAAGTATGTTTGCAAATTCTAGATTAAAGAGTCAAAAGGGAATTTTTAAAAAGGAAGATTAATATTTTTATTTTGCATGCTGTTGGAATGTTAATATTCCAGTCTAAGATATTTACAAGCTTTCCAACAAACCGTAAGAAAACTGTTACTACAACTATTTAAGGAAATTTTCCTTAGAAACATTCATAATTTATTTGGTAGTAAATATATCTGACAATAATGTGTATGTTTCTAGAAAATTATATTATCTTTACAATATATTTCCATGCAGGGTTTAAATGGGACTTCAAAACTTAAGTGTCAAAATACCATACCATTGTATAGATTTTCCACACAGAATCTGAGGTCCAATCGAGGTAGAAAATAGTGGAAAACTTTTAGAAACATCAAATAAGGTAATAGAATCACAAAATCATACAATATCTCAAGTTAGAGGGGACCTATAAAGATCGTCGAGTCCAACTCCCTGCTCCTCACAGGACTACCTAAAACTAAACAATATACTTAATATGAACTATTCTGCAAAATTTCCTAAAAAGAATGATACAAGATTTGTATTGTTTGTACATTATACAATACTGATTAGTATCATATTAAAGATATTTTTTGTTTCTTTGAGAGATACAGTCCACAATTTTGTAGTTGCCATTACAGAAAATAAAAGAGTAGTTTTAGCCTAAACAAGGACAGTAGAACAACATTTTAATTCCTCCTTCCTCCCAACGGTATATATAGAATGGAATGGAATGGAATGGAATGGAATGGAATGGAATGGAATGGAATGGAATAGAACAGAACAGAACAGAACAGAACAGTATCAGTTGGAAGGGACCTACAATGGTCATCTAGTCCAACTGCCTGACCACTTCAAGGCTGACTAAAAGTTAAATGCAGCATTTGGCTCACAGTTGCAGGTTTTCTCCTATCTTTGTCACCTAGTCAGAGAGCGCAAGGGTGATCCCTTCTGCTCAGCACCCATCAAGCCTCATCCAGGCACTATGTCCTGTTTGGTGTCCCGGACAGGAGTGAAAGGTCAACCAACTAGAGAGGCTCAGGGAAGGCAAGGATGGTCTGTGGGGCTGGTTCAGCGTAGAGCAGAGAAGGCATCAGGGCACCTCACAGCACACCCTGGTGCCTACGGGGAAGGCATCAAGGGGATGGGGACAGGCTCTTCCTGGCAGTGTGAGGTGGAAGGGTGAAAGAGTGGCATTTCCTGAAACTGGAAAGGTTCAGACTGGAGATAAGGACGAAAAAACAAAATCACTGTGAGGATCATTAAACACTGGAGTGGGTTGCCCAGAAAGGTTGTGGGATATCTGAACCTGGAGGTTTTCAAGACCTGAGTGGCCACACCCAGAGCACAACTGTCACAAGCCAGTGAAGGGATGCCCCCTGAAGTCCCTGAACAGAAAGCATTGCCAGTGGGAAATGTAGCAAAAGTTTCCAAAGGTGCAACAGCTTCTGGAAGCTCCAATGTCAGAAAACCACTTTCTGGTTTCATTGGGTTCAGCAGCTTTCACAAACATTTATTTGGAATAGAATAGAATAGAATAGTTCTAATTGTCGTGGTTTAGCCCCAGTCGGCAGCTGAGCACCACACAGCCGCTCGCTCACCCTCCCCCTCCCCAGTGGGATGGGGGAGAGAATCGAAAGGGCAAAAGAAAACTCGCGGGTTGAGATAAAAAACAGTTTAATAATTGAAATAAAATAACAATAATAATGATAGTAATAAAATTGCAATGAAAAGGAGAACGAGAGAGAGAGAGAGAAACAAAACCCAGGGAAAAAAAACAAGTGATGCAACCGCTCACCACCCACCGACCGACGCCCAGCCAGTCCCCGAGCAGCGATCGCGCCCCCCGGCCAACTCCTCCCAGTTTATATACTGAGCATGACGTCATATGGTATGGAATAGCCCTTTGGTCAGTTTGGATCAACTATCTTGGCTATGCCCCCTCCCAGTTTCTCGCGCACCTGGCAGAGCATGGGAAGCTGAAAAAGAAAGTCCTTGACTGGTGTAAGCACTACCTGGCAACAACTAAAAACATCAGTGTGTTATCAACATTCTTCTTACACTAAATCCAAAACACAGCACTATGCTAGCTACTAGGAAGAAAAATTAACTCTCTCCCAGCTGAAACCAGGACAGGGCCCTACAACAAATATCTCGTCCAACTGCCTGACCACTTCAGGGCTGACCAAAACTTAAAGAATATTACGAAGGCCATTGTCCAAATGAGTCTTTTTAAGGCACTGGCAGGCATGGGGCATTGACCACCACCCTAGGAAGCCTATTCCAGTGTTTGACCACCCTCTTGGTAAAGAACTGCTTCCTAATCACCAGACCCCAGGGAGAAGAGATCAGCACCTCCCTCTCCACTGCCCCTCCTCAGGAAGATGTAGAGAGCTATGAGGTGGCCCCTCAGCCTCCTTTTCTCCAAGCTAGACAAACCCAAAGTCCTTAACTGCTCCTCATAGGACATGCCTTCCAGCCCTTTCACTAGTTTTGTTGCCCTCCTCTGGACGCATTTGAGTACCTTCACACCATTCTTAAATTACAGTGCCCAGAACTGCACACAATACTCAAGGTAAGGCCATACCATTGCTAAATACAGTGGGATAATCACCTCTCTTGACTGGCTGGTTATGTTGTGTTTAATGCACCTCAGGATGCGATTTGCCCTCCTGGCTCCAGGACACACTGCTGACTCACATTGAGCCTACTGTCCACCAGCAGCCCAGATCCCTTTTATCTCTCCTTTTTTCCAAGCCTGAACTTATTTTCTGGTTTCACTCTATATGTATGCATAAAATTTTTGTTCTGGAATCTGCAACAGAATCCATAAAGAAATGGAGGTTTTCATACCTATGTAAGTTAGGATATGAATCTGGCTCTATAGCCAGATCAACTGTTGTGCAGGGCTCCACACAGTAAGAACACAATAAACTCTCTATTCTTTGACCACAGCAAGACCCTTAACTGATACTCCTATTCACAAAAGGAGTCTTTTTGAAGCTAGTGACACTGGTCACAGGAGCAATACTTTCCCATCTGGGCCATATATCTGCTATGTAGTTTAGTATTTATTTTGCCCAGAAAATGCTTCCTTTTACTCCTACTACAATATGATGTATTGTAAGTCTCTCAGGAGCTAGCCCAAGAATGCTAGAATCAAAACTCTTGAGAAATACAATCATTATAAATAGAGCTTACCAGCTTTCCCCTTAAATACAAAATTCAGCTATCAATAAATAGATATGTGTATTTATTTTTATACCTTTATACATATATATCTCTCTCAAAGCAAGTTCGTCCAGTGCAGATGTGTTTTCTAACCTAGTAAAGAGGCAGATGAAGAAAGAGTGAACACCATTAGGCTGATACAGCTTAGTGCACTGTTGCAGGTGTTTATATGGTATGACAAGGAGTGCGGTACAGGGACTCACACCTGCAGAAATGGAAAATTCCTGAATTAGCTATCACATCCAAATTCAAAACCTACCTCCTTGGTCCTCCTTGGTCTGGACTAAGAAAAGAGGCATTACTACCGAAATCCAGTGCCCAAGTAATGCACTCAGCTGGTTTCCAAATAACATGGCAAACTGTATTTCATCCTCTTTTTATCCATTTTACTACCTTCACTGCTTTCTGAATTAAACATCAGGTCCAACTATACTTACTCATTTTAGACCGCTTTTCCTCTAGTTACCAGCTGTAATAAGCTAGATTCAAGTCTTTGTAACAACTATATAGCTTCATTCTCTGGAAGTGTCAGGGTGCTGCAGGGCCACAGGCTCCCTGGAGCCCCCAGCCCCAGGGAGTAGCATGACCTGGTGCTCTGTGCTCCTTACCAACACCTTCTTGTGAGACTCCTGCCTTCTCCCCAGTGCTATGGTTGCATGGCATAAGGAATTGTGCCAGGCATTTGCCCAAGGGCCCCATGCCTCGCACTGCTATTGTCCCATTTCCTCCATAACACAGCCTGTGATTTAGTTTTTTGTAGCTGACAGTATGTTATCAACTGTGAAAAACATTAAGACACATGCACATGCACACGCATATATACAGGGTTCTTATTCTCCATATTTATACAAAAACATTTTGAATGAAAGCCTCTGGAGGAGGACAAGAATAACCAGGCAAAACTTGAAAAGTCTTAGGGAGATGCAATCTGAAGAGCATCTGAGTTGTATAAGGCAAAGCAGAGAACGACAGAGAGGGCAGAAGTTCTGAAACTTTCCAAGTTTGGGAAGTTAAAATTAGCTGTGAAAATAAAATTGTCTTTTTCCTTTTTGTTTCTTTGCTAGCAAAAAATGTCACACTAAAATATTTTCATAATGTCACTAGTTTTCCTTTACTTGTTATGTGCACTGTCGCTGTGTCCTGAAAAGCTGTAACATTATTGAAAAAAAAATAGATAACAAGAAAAAGAGTGAGTCAGAAAAATGAAAATGCAGTTTTAGTGTCTCTCTGGTTTTGACAGAAACACCTTCCTCTCTCCCTCAGGCAAAACTGTTGGTAAATACCTATATATAAAAAAAGCCTATCCTGTCATTCTAACTTATTTCCCCAGGTCCACTGTCACAATTCCCCACGCTATGCCCCCATTATGTTGTTATTACAAGGTGCTGCCCTGACCTGGCACATGGAATGTGGTGGTATTAACAAGAGATTTTTTCCTATTTGAGAATAGCACGCTACCAGAGTGCAAGTCTGTAGTGTCTTCTTTAGAGAATTGGCTGTTGGTTAAATAATAAAAAAAAAAGAAAGAAAGAGTTCCATTTCTTTTACAGTTACTTAGATACTCTCACATTAGTAATTAACTAATGTCATTTGGGACTTGTAAAAGTTTTGCACATTTGTTGAGAAATTCTTTCAAACAGAACACCCTGTGTTGTAGGTGTGGTGCTACATGGGGAATTCTTCAAGAATCTTAGGACAAATTTTATCTTACTTAACATTTTCGGTAATAAGCTCACCAAAAAAAAAAGTCATTGCTAAAGAAATTCACTGATGACATTCAACTGGAGGGAAATGCCAAGGATAGAGGCTGGTCAGAACATTGTAAGGGAAGAGCTGAATGATCTTAAGAACAGGAACAATAAATTGGCAGTGACATATGTGTGGAAAAGACATCTGTATATTAACTGTTCATGATCTGCAGGTTGTCAGCTATGCAGTAACAGTTTGATTTCACTACAGGTAATCTTTGGGCATATCATGAGCACAGACAGAGAAATACTAATGATATTGCACTGTACATGCTAATTGCCTATCTAGAATTTTGGGCAATTCACACTAATAGGATAATCAGACAAATGGAGAGGATATGGAATGGAAAAGATATATAAGAGGAGTCTAAATATATCCACGGCTAATGATGGGTATGGAAAACAGAAGATCTTTTCTGACTATAAGAGGAATGATATTGCAGAACAGCCTTTTTGTGGAAACCCTTATTAATTCCAAGATATTTGTGAGCACTCCTAATAAACTGGTTGTGTATCAAATAAGATGACTGATATCAGTGATGCAGGAGTATCCTTTTTAAGCCCACATCAGTAGAAATGGCTGCCCATTCTTGGTAGCTCTGAGCATCCTGGGCTCAGAGGTTTATCACAGTAAAGACAGAAGTATATAGAAAATGGAAAGCAAACCCCAAACAGATGTAAACTTTTTTCTTTTTTTTTTTTTCTCCAAACCTACACATTTTACAGGAGAATTTATGGGTTTACAGATAACTACCGTGAAGCGTGTATGCCATCACTAAACTATTAGACTGTCATAATTACCTAGTCTCTGTCTTTTCCCATTTCATTCCATTTTGTCATTCTCTTTGTTCTTGCCATTGCATGAGATCAGATTGGAAGCACCTTGGGACAGAAACCATTTTTGGTTTTCTATGCACTATTCATCTTACCTGTACTTGAAGCACCCAGGACATTACTGAACTCCATAAAATAATAAAATTGAGAAGGAAATATCATAAAAGCAGTCTCTCCTGTGAAATCTCTGGCACTTCTATTACTGTTTATGTCCAGAAATGCCATGAGAAGAGCCTCTCTTATTTTATCAGCATTTCCTGTTATTGTCCCAGCTGAAGCCAGTAATGAAAAATAACGTATTCAAATATTTTCAAAAAACTTGACAAAAAAACAGCTTAAGCATGTTCCTAGATTTGGCTAAATGTTCAGAGGCTTCTTATCCTTTCTTAGTAAATACACTTCACAAGCAGGGATTCTTAACAAGAGACTGAATTTCTGAGAATAAAGGGTCTTCATAGTCACAAAAAGCTTTAAAATAGAAAAATGGCTTGCAGTAGTTTCTTGCAATTTCTTTGCTGTACTTTAAAGCCCCTCATAGCCTTTTTCTATGAGCTTTAAATAAGATATTCTGCTTACTATGGCCATTAAAACTGTGAGATTTTTTAAAGGAGCTGCATTACAACATAAAGCTCAAAAGGTCACATGGTACCTTTTATACAAACATACATCATGGACTGTTAAAGGGAATGAGTCTGTGCCTCAGACCATGCATGGTCTTCCTAAGGTACCAAAGAACACCCTGAGTAGTAGGGAAGTTTTTCTTCTGCAGCTTTTAAGTGCCTGGTAGAAAGATACTCCACTCCTCCCTCTTTTGATTTCTTAAGACCTATAGGCGATGAGATTTGTTTTTATTTCAGAAGTAATATGTAGCTGAATACTGCCAGCAGTGGATGCAGCTCCAAAGTGAACAGGTCTCCCTAGCAGCTCTGTAATTACAACCATGAGATGCAATTCCAGAGTGCTCCTAAGTCTAACTCAGGTCTGATATTTGTAATCACATCTTCAGAGCATATGCAATAGCTCCATGTATAAGGTGGATTTTTTCAGTCTTACTATGTCCCCCTGACTAGTGCACAGGCCATGTCATGGAGCATTTCTTTCTCTCTAGGGCTATTTGGTCACCAGCTGGAGTGCTGCTTTTGCATCCAAATGCCTCAGTGTCTCTCAGATCCCCCATCTGAGTCATGGCTTGAGGAGCCAGAAAGCTCTAGCACTGTGATGGGACTGCATGAATTGTTACTGCTTTTCTGGGTGATTGGAAGACAGCAAGTAAAGGAGGAAGGGAAATGAACTCAGACAGCTAAAGCCACATAGGAGAAATGGCAGTGAACATAATGTTGATTTTAACATTTCCTGTATGTTGCATAATTAGGAGCACAAGCTGCAGTTTTACCTGCAGCTTTTTATAGTGTGTGCTTGTGCAGTAACTGCGACTCAGAGTGCCTTGATGAGTCAGCTTCACTTTTGTATGTCTTGGCTAACCAAGTTTTAGATAGATACTTTTAGCTTCCTTTGAGTAGGACAGCATTTCTGTGTTTAGATGCACTCAGCAGAGAGAGCTGAGAACATTTGTATTTAAAGTTGTGTCCACAAAGCCCTGTAACCAACTCAGTAAGCTGAAGATAGACTCAACTAAGAGTAAACATTAGATGGTTAGCATTCTCTCTTACTGCAAATGACCAGGGTTAGGAGATAGGACTGTTGCCGGAAAGTAGGATTAATCTGTGGTTCATATCTGCTAACAATGCAAATCAACTGCTTGTTTTTAAAAAGATAAAAAATGGAAGTGATCCAGTAAGAGCTGTCAAACACTATTGGGAAACTACAAACAATATAACGATTAAGAATAAGAAAGTCTTCTCTTTGTGTGACCCTTCAGAGGCCTGTCCCTAGCAGGCTGTATGAATGATTCTAAGATCTTAGTCACAACTTAGAGTGAAACCCTGTGATTCGTATTGTAAGGTTAGAGGAAATATATATACATAGGGGTGTGTGGGTGTGTGTGTTTGTGTATTCTTAACTAACTGTTGCAAACATGACAGCCCTTTAATTTTACTACTTTTCCTGCATTAGCAGAGAAATAATACAACTAATCTCATCATAGATAACTATTATGACTTTCTAGTTTGTAAATAAAATAAATTGTATATTGGTGTTTGCAGCTGTATGTGTACACATCTAAGCACACATATACAGAATCTCACAAAGCTATATACACACACTCTCACATGGCTGATTTTTCATTATGGAATACCCGATATTCCATTAAATTATTGAAGACTATCCTGTTATATTTATTACAGAGGTCGCTGATATTACTGCCAATTGTCAAATTTCGGTTTCCTGTTGTTGATTTTCATGCATGAGAAACACACAGCTGCTGGACTGATGCCAGAGCTCCATCAATCTCTCTAGGTGGCTTCAACCTCAGGATATGTAAGAGTAGTGGATAAATTGGAAGATCAATGCCATGTCCCTCCTGCTGTTNGACTTTCTAGTTTGTAAATAAAATAAATTGTATATTGGTGTTTGCAGCTGTATGTGTACACATCTAAGCACACATATACAGAATCTCACAAAGCTATATACACACACTCTCACATGGCTGATTTTTCATTATGGAATACCCGATATTCCATTAAATTATTGAAGACTATCCTGTTATATTTATTACAGAGGTCGCTGATATTACTGCCAATTGTCAAATTTCGGTTTCCTGTTGTTGATTTTCATGCATGAGAAACACACAGCTGCTGGACTGATGCCAGAGCTCCATCAATCTCTCTAGGTGGCTTCAACCTCAGGATATGTAAGAGTAGTGGATAAATTGGAAGATCAATGCCATGTCCCTCCTGCTGTTCCAGCTGCTATTGAGAAATTAATATGAGGATCACTATAAATAAAAGATAAAAGATTATATGGCTTACAGTGTAAAATATTAAGGTTGGACACAATGTGTTCTATGAATCTAAAACCAAAAGCTAAGAAAATTAACCCTATGAGTATCCACTGCCTTCGTGGATATGTGGAAAAGAGCAGGCTAGCAAGCAGAAAAGTTGTATCTAGTAACTCTTTAAAAAAGCTTGGAGATTTATCAGAACAGACCACAATATTAGATATGGCAGGAGACAGTCTTCAGCCATGGTTTAGTTTATTGGATATGTCTTTCTCTCCAGAGTAGTTAGGATGCATGGGACAATCCCACTCATTACACAGGCTCCCAGTCAGATGAGAGACATGCGCCCCATAAAGGGGTGCCCCATAAGGGGTTGCCCCATAAGAAGCACCTTCAAAAACAGGTGATCTTGGTGTGTTGTTCTTGTAAGTTTCTTCACCATTCAGAGACATTTGATTTCCCCAGAACATTTAGGCCTGTCACTTCCCTGAGTTATAAAAAATAACTTAATTCACTAAATGGTGAGTGAAACTCCATGAAAATGCCTCAAGAATTTCAGGGATTTAAACTCCGCTTTACTCAGAGTTTCAGCTTTGTATTGCCCACAATTGTGTTCACATAAGGAAATGAGTAGGGTGCAATTCTGATTTATATTCAGACCTTATTTGTATTTTCATTTAAACTTCTTAGGTATTACAGTAATTTCCTTTTGAGTCAAATTTTTTTCATGTATTCAAGCATAACCCACGTGGGAAGTGGTCTGACTTCAAGAGAGCATTTTTTGTGTTTCTGAAGAAAAAATGAACNGCCCATGCCAGTGGTTCTATATTGCAGACTGAATGATGCATAAAAATGACTAGCAGCTAATTAAGCGCAGAGAAGCCTGTCAGCATTAATTCATATGAAGTCTCAACAGACTCCTTGTCATGACTTGTCCCAGTCTTACTTCTCCCCAGCTACTATTGGAATTTTTGTCTGTGCTGATATCCAAATTCGGATTCAACAGGTTTTACCAAGCCGACTGATTTAACATTTCTTTACAGAATTTCCAAGTAATGACATT
>VYZW01031215.1:8164-27518 GCA_013401315.1 Balaeniceps rex | reverse complement strand
GTGCTGTGTGATGGCACTCAAGATGATCTGCTCCATGATTTTCCCTGGCACCGAGGTCATACTGACAGGCCTGTAGTTCCCCAGATCCTCCCTCTGGCCCTTCTTGTAAATGGGTGTCACATTGGCCCACCTCCAGTCAAGTGGAACTTCCCCAGTCAGCCAGGACTGCTGATAGATGATGGAAAGGGGCTTGGTGAGCACCTCTGCCAGCTCCCTCAGTACCCTTGGGTGGACCCCGTCTGGCCCCATAGACTTGTGTATGTCTAAGTGGCTGAGCAGGTCACTAACCATTTCCTCCTGGATCATGGGAGCTTTGTTGTGCTCCCTGTCCCTGTTTCCAGCTCAGGGCGCTGGGTACCCTGAGAACAACTGGTACTATTAAAAGAGTAAAAACTATTAAAGACTGAGGCAAAGAAGGCATTAAGTACCTCAGCCTTATCCTCATCCTTTGTCACTACGGTTCCTCCTGCATCCAGTAAAGGATGGATATTCTCCTTGGCTCTCCATTTGTTGTTAATATATTTATAGAAACATTTTTTATTATCTTTCACCGAATTGGCCGATTTAAGTTCTAGTTGGGCTTTATCCCTTCTAATTTTCTCTCTACATGATCTCGCTTCATCCTTGTAGTCCTCCTGAGATGCCTGCCCCTTCTGGGGAGGCAGACCAAGGTACTGATGAAACTGAAAACTCACCAAGGATGAAAGATACATTTTCAGCCAGACGTATTCCTCAATACTGTTCGCTGTGATACCTATTACTAGTGCTTGGACAAGGAAGGGTTTGGCTATAACAGCTCCAGAACTAAAAGCAGCCAATTATTAAATGCACCACAGCTTTTGTTAAACAGATCTCAATATATTTACACGTTGATTCCCCTATCCTAGCCTCATCATCACAGAGCCGATACCCAGTCTGACCTTTTATCAGTATGCTGTCAAGAGTGCCACAGTCTTTGCCCACAAGAGTCTGTGGTTCCCCGCTCTCCACCCAAAACAGACCTTGTTCAGATGAGGGAGATACAGGAGAGCTCACTGAATGACATAATCAAGTAGCTCCATAGAAAATATTGTTATGATCAGCCCTTTATTTATAAGAAAATCAAACCCAGAAAATTCATAGGGCCTTCCATTTAAAGATTTTGAAGTTGTTTAAGAAGTGCTACAATGAGTAACATTATTCCCATTTCAGAGATGATTTGACCACAGGTCCTGTGCCTAGAGTACCTCCCAATCTCCTTACTTCTTGTCTTATAGATGTCAGATCCCATGCTATTAAAGCTTCATGCTCTGTACTATCAGCTCAAATCAGTACACTTGCTCTATCCAGAGCTAGCAAGAAGATGAGTGCAAAAACCTTGTAGGAAGTGTTCATAGTAAGATCCTGTGCTCTACAAATAAGCAGCTTAATTCTGCATAAGTTCCAAAATTGGAGAGTCCGCTGTAATATTGTGACCTGATCCAGGTTTAAAAAAAAATAAAATGCCACCCAGATCCATGCAGCTACATGATGACATAAAAGCTGTAGAAAATCTAGTAAGATGCCCTCTAACTTGGAAGTCAGCTGAAGTAACAACCGATGGAAGTACATCCTCGGTAAAAGGGCTGACATCTTTTCTATATCCTCTGGTTGCTTTCTCCAGTCTCATCACCTTAGTATCAGTATCCAGACTGAACTTTAATCAGTTTGCTCTCAACCATGCCACAGTCTCTACCAAGCTCTTAATGAGATGCTTGATCACAGTCTGTGCAGGATGAGCTGCAGATACAAGATGAGTGCATGCTGTCGTTCTGAAAACGTTTCTACCTGTATTTCCTCACAGACTTCCCTAATTGCAATTGCCTGACACATATATTGAGCAGAATCATGACACAGAATCCCACCAAGTATCCTTCACGGTAGAATAACTACAAATCATTTAATGATTATTCACTTGCTTATTTAATAACAAAAATCTATGCAGAAATCCCAACACTGCATAAAGCAGATTTTAAAAGGATATTTTTGATGTCTCAAAATGTGTTTAATTTAGTTTTGGCTTTTTTCTGCTTTTGAGGATTCTTGCATCCTACTTCACTACAGTAATAGGATTATTGAGTTTAACTGCTTATGTTGGAAGATAAAATACATCCACACAGCCAATGATGATAAGATAGAATTGCTGCAGCCTGAGGCGTTACTAAGAAGCATCTTCCATAGATCGTTTCTTACTATGTGTGCGTTGGTGTAATCAGCTCCCATCCTCCAGCAAAATAAAATCAAAAACATATCGCTGAAGAAGTAGTGAAAAAGAAACATTCCTGGGTGCCTCTTTTCACTGCATGCATTAATTCCCTGACACATCTTCCTATCCTGCTCCTCTTCTAACTGATTTATAGTGTTTTACCATTGTGCTGCTGTTATTATGCCCACTGGCACACAAAACCATTCACTTTTTGGAACTGGAATGAACTGGTACTACAATGGTAACTGTGGGATTTCTCAGTGAATTTTATTTAAGAACTCAGTAATAATAGCTATCAGTAACAAATATCTGCAAGACATGGTGACAACATATATGTATGTACATACCTAATTAGTATGCACTTCTTTTATTCCACATATAACTAAAAGTCTTATTTACATTATTCCAGGAGACTAATTTTCCTCTGTACCTTCTGCTCTTTTTTTCTTCCTCCTAAACCGTTTGCTTCCTTTGAACAAACTTTTAATTTTCGTGTTCTTCAACAGTCCTATTTTTTTGTGTCTGCTGCTGTAGATAGTATTATGACATAGCCAGAACCAATATCAGGTATGTTTTCCTTCTAAAATAAAGACAATATTCTCCTTCTAAAATAAATGCAATAAATTCTTAAAATCCACTTATATTATGACTGACTTACCAAACAGGCTTTGAGCTTAATCATTGCGTATTGTCCTGTGCAGGAAAGAAAGGCAATTTTGCTATAGCTAATCTTTCACACAGTACCATGTATGTTTTTTGTAGTATATAATAACTGCTGCCGCTCTGCTGTTATTTGCTGGAACTATAATAGAGTTCAAAGGCCCTAACTGAGATCAGGATCCTATTACAAAAGCACTGCCAAGGGGCAACAAAAATTCAGCCTCTGACCCTGTGAAAACAGTGGAATTAAGCACAGTAATAATGTTAAGCATTCCCTGTTAGCCACGGACAAGGAAAACTGTGCATTAAAGAATGGAAATATTGCTACCCCTGTTTTGTCCATGGGGCAGAAAGTGGCACAGAACTTATGTGATTTATCCAGGACACACAAGAAATTTGTGGCACAGGCAGATGCAGTTTTTCAGTTAGTAGTCTCAGGGATCTTTCTTTTTTGCAGCTTATTTATCAATATAAGGAATAAGTTTTAAGCTAAAATAGCATAGAAACAACAGTATTTTGACTTGCAATGCATTAAACAGGAGTATAACAAATGGATTTGTGAGCATACAGGTATCATTTAAAAAGCAACACTACGACAATACTGCACTAAAGGGTATTTTGAAAGCCATTCTTTCTGAGGTCTTTCTGTGAAGCCTGAGGCTTGATTAGGGACCATAGAGGAGAGAGCAGATTGAATAAGATGATAAGAACTGTGGTGAACAGAGAGAAAGGGGTACCTAGAGGAAGTGAGGACTCAAAATGGGAATAAAGCAACAAAACTGGATCTGTCATAGACTGGAGGGAAAGCACCAGAAAAAGTCAAATTTGCAAAAGGGGCGTGAGCTCACAGTGGCACAATCTCCTTTAGAAATTAGACTAAAACTTATAATTCCCAAATCTTACAGTTCCTTGGCTATCAGCAAGTGCTTCACAGATCTTTTTACTGTCAGCCAATTTAAAGAAACTATTGCCCCAGCTCAGCTCNAGAAAAAAGCAGGAGGTCACATGCAAAAACATAGCTTAAAGCATTACTGAAGTTTCCTGCACAAACTTAATAAATCCCTTGTGTCTTTGCATTATAATTTGGAAATTTATTTTATACAAGATTTGTTCCTCTTCCAGTGCTCTCAGAGCTAGTCTTGCTCTGGAAACAAATCAGAATTATACAGAGTAGGATGCTGTATAATCCCTACATTACTTTTGCAGAAGTTGGAAGATGTCCAGCAGTGGATGCAGTAGAAACTAGATAAAAAAACGGATGGTCTGAAAATCCAGGGGAATGGAGTGGTGCCCTGAATAACTGTATCCCTCTCTCTCTCATGGATCTCTCACAGCCAAATCACTTAAACAGAACTTTTTGCAAGTGGTCACTACCTCTGTGTTTCTCTTTCTTGCAACTCCAGGCCCTTGCTGTGGTTTGAAAACATTAAGTACCTACACCTGCAACATAAGCAACAGGCACTGACTGTATCCTGTGTCGTATAATACTAAACCATCTGAAAAATCAGCTCATAAGCACCTCAAATTGACTTTCAAAAATAGTGGATATTTTCTGATTTATTCTGTCTCAGTTCTCTCTCTGTCAAATTGGAATAATAATTCCTCTTCAGTGCACAGAAGTGCTGTGAAGATAAATTGATTAAGATTCGTAAAGCACTCAGACACTGTAGTGTCTGCCCCACAGAGAAGCCCAGGAGGAAATTAAAAATTCTGTCTTCAGAGCAGAACTTAAAAATGTGGCATGGGACCATATACTGAACAATAACAAAGAAACAAAATGATGAATAGTTACTCATTCAGTGAGCATTATCTATATATTGTGCACAGCAGGAGACAAGAGTCCTGTGTATGTGATCAGTTAATTACACCCAAGCTCATAATGCATGCCAGAAGATGGGGAAATACATGTAGGTGGACAATCCAAATTTGGGCAATTCCAACAGTTGAGTACTTGACTATAAATATATGGCAAATTTTTTTCAATATACTTTTTATGTTATGAGCTCTACCTACCTTAATTCCTTCCACTGAGACATGGTAGTGGCCATAGTTTTGTCTAATGTTACAGTTGATCTCCTGATTCAGTAGATTTGCTGCAGTCTTTTTCCTGCCTCTCTCAAGACAGTTTGATACCTTCTTTGAAATGTGTAGGATCCTACCAGAGATAACTGATTTTTTTTGTAATAGTGATATATAAAATGAGTGCTGTTAAAAGAATCTCAAGAAAAAGTTAATTGTACTGATCTAATACGTGTTACGTGAATGAAACCTAAAATTTGCTGGCTGAATTATTTGAAGAATATTAATCCCACCTGAGATTAAGTTATGCTTAAATACAGTACTGTGTTTTTCAATTTAAACACTCTTAGTTAAACATATAAAAGAGTGCTTACAGCATTTATTAAGTACAAAAAACTAGATTAAAGATTCACATTGACAGTTTGGTTTTGCCTTCAGAAAGTCATCTTTCTAATTCTGCTGACATTGCTTCAATCATCTGAATTTTTTCATTGCTTTGATTGCTGCATCATCCCTTAACAAGTCAATCAGCAAATTCTGCAAGTTCCGTAGTGTCCCAGTAGCCTATATCCTCTTGCTTCAGAGAAAGCTTTTAATAAAACATGGACTAATGATTCTGGGGATGATGTTTCTTTAGCAATAAATTTCCTTTTTCTTATTATCAAAAAATTCTTTAGAATGGGGAAGAGCTATTCTCAAGATCTCTGCAGAACAAACAGATATAGGGAAGTATTTTTAATGATTTTTTACTAAATTTTTAAGATTTATCCTCAGTTTTGCAGAATTCTGGGAGTTTTTTACAAAAATATAAACCCAGGACATCACTTTTCCCAGACAGTACTTAACAATCTTAATATTCTATAATTTCTCATACCTGTGAAACAAAAAGCAAAGGCAAAGAAGGTTAAATTACTAGTTTATTAGATAAAAGTACTGCTATAGTAGTCTTGTAGTTTTGTACATAACTTCATTTCACAATGAAGGTGAATTGATAAGGTATAAAGTAGATCAAGCTTAATAGTGGTAAGGTATCTTTTAATTTATATATTTAAGTGTTCTAGGCTTCCTTTCTCTTTAGATAAGGGTTTAAAGGTTAAAAGTTAGAAATAGTTTATGATCATAGGGAAAGGGAATTTAATTCATCTGCCTTAAAAACTACTTGGAGTTCACGAATATGAATAGTTACTTAGTAAATATACTGAACACTTTTGTAGTTGGCATCTGGTGGTTGCTGGGTTTAGTGCTCTTCCATTTTTATGTTTCTCCCACATTGACGGGACTCATGCGAACACCAAATATGACTGTAACCTAGGAAGAACAAAATCACAGATGTCAAAACTGTAACAGATTTTATAAGTCATGGAAATACAGATAATGGTAAAGTTAAGTTTAAGTCTGTCTCACTTCACCGGAGAAATGTTCCATTTCTGAAAGATATCAAGCAGTATTCCTAATTTAGGACAGTATATTAACTTTACCTGAATCACTGGGCATCTTTCCAAAAGCGAGGCTAGAATGAGATCAGCCATAATTGTAAAGCTTAAGAGAAGAAAAAATCTGTGGCACCAAACGATGAATTGTCTGAACTCATCATCCACACCAAGTACAAACAGATGGGTCTAAGAAGACACCATGTGACAGTATACAGCACGTCATTTAGTGTTCAAGGCACCAACTACCATAACAGAGTTGTAAGTTCTCATAATATATCTTCATTGCCCTGACAGTGGGTTTTAAATTTCCAAAGAATTTTAGAAATCTTCTGCTCTAGATGAATTTAAATGCTTTGGAGAGGTAGACAGAAATTTCAGCCACTGGCAGATGTTTGCTAAGAAGCTTCAAGAAGTTGTCACACAGTGGATGAGCTTCAGCATGCCTAAGTACTTCAGAAATCTCTCTTGGTCAGTTAAGTGTAACAAAAGGCTTAATCCTTTTTAACATAATTCTGTAGCAACTATTCAGATCTGATTTTTCACCGTGGGCAAAGGGGAAGAGGAGGTTCAAGAGACCTCAGCAGAAATGCTAATCTCTAGTAAAATGCAAATTGTTGTGGGTTTTAGGCCACAAGCTTCACTAGTAATACCTGCTGTTCTTACTATAATTGTCCTGTATATTCTGATATCTGGAAAACAATGAATGGAACGTCTAAAAAGATACTCTATCAATATCTCTTTTGCATCTAGATCTCACACTCCTGATGGTAGAAATTACCTTCTTTTTCAAAAAACATGACCAAGCCCATTTACCAAACAAAAATGCCATTGTGATGAGGTGTAAGACAAGTTTCAAGACAAAATAATGGAATATTAGAAATTCACAATGATGATCACAATGAGGCAGCATTCCCAACTTTCTTTCACACCCTCCTTAATGTGTGTTTAAATATCAAGGGATCACGTTTTGCTGAAACCATGTGTTCCCTCAAAATTGGAGTATTCACACATCTGAGCCTCAGAACACGCAACTCACTGTGTATGGATCCAGTTTTTAACTCCTGTTTTGTTAGATTTTAATCTGTACTGCACGAAGAACAGAATTGCAGGGAAGAGAAGAACTTAGTGAACTTAGTGAAATTTTGTTTAATTACATATAAAGACCTATCTTAAAATAAACTCATTAGAGTTGCCACATCAAGTACTCTAAGACAAGGAACCAGTACTGGGGCTAGTACTGTTTAATATCTTCATCAACGACATAGACAGGGGGATCGAGTGCACCCTCAGCGAGTTTGCAGATGACACCAAGCTGAGTGGTGTGGTTGACATGCATGAGGGACAGGACGCCATCCAGAGGGACCTGGACAAGCTCAAGAAGTGGGCCCATGTGAACCTCATGAGGTTCAACAAGGCCAAGTGCAAGGTCCTGCCCCTGAGTTGGGGCAATCCCTAGTGTCAATATTATAGGCTGGGGGATGAAGGGATTGGGAGCGGTCCTGGAGAGAAGGACTTGGGGTTATTGGTGGATCAAAAGCTGGACATGACCCAGCAATGTGTGCTTGCAGCCCAGAAAGCCAACTGTATCCTGGGCTGCATCAAAAGAAGCGTGACCAGCAGGTCGAGGGAGGTGATTCTGCCCCTCTACTCCACACTGGTGAGATCCCACCTGGAGTACTTCATCCAGCTCTGGGGTCCTCAGTACAAGTGTCATGGTTTAACCACAGTTGGCAACTAAGCACCACACAGCTGGTCGCTCACCCTTCCCCCCCGGCCCCGGTGGGATGGGGGAGAGAATCGGGAAAAAAAAAGTAAAACCTGTGGGTTGAGATAAAAACAGTTTAATAGGACAGCAGAGGAAGAGAAAATAATAATAATAATAATAATAATTATGATGATGATGATGATGATAAAAGAATATAAAAAACAAGTGATGCACAATGCAATTGCTCACCACCCGCTGACCGATGCCCAGCCAGTCCCTGAGCAGCAATCATTGCTCCTCCGGCCAACTCCCCCCACCTTATATACTGAGCATGACATCATATGGTATGGAATAGCCCTTTGGTCAGTTTGGGTCAGCTGTCCTGGCTGTGCCCCCTCCCAGCTTCTTGTGCACCTGGCAGAGCATGGGAAGCTGAAAAAGTCCTTGACTGGGGTAAGCACTACTTAGCAACAACTAAAACATCAGTGTGTTATCAACATTATTCTCATACTAAATCGAAACCACAGCACTATGTCAGCTATTATGAAGAAAATTAACTCTATCCTAGCTGAAACCAGGACAAGAAAGACATGAACCTGTTGGAGTGGGTCCAGAGCAGGGCCACATATATGATCAGAGTTGGGGTTGTTCAGCCTGAAGAAGAGAAGGCTGCAGGGAGACCTTATTGCAGCCTTTCAGTACTTAAAGGGGGTCTATAAGAAAGATGAGGACAGACTTTTTAGCAGGGCCTGTAGCAACAGGACAAGGGGTAATGGTTTTAAACTGAAAGAGGGTAGATTCAGACTAGGTATAAGGAAGACATTTTTTTATGATGGGGTTGGTGAAACACTGGAACAGGTTGTCTGGAGAGGAGGTAGATGCCCCGTCCCTGGAAAAGTTCAAGGTCAGGTTGGATGGGGCTCTGAGCAACCTGATCTAGTTGAAGGTGTCCCTGCTCATTGGAAGACAGCTGGACTAGATGACCTTTAAAGGTGTCTTCCAACCCAAACCATTCTATGGTTCTATGATGATTCTATGAAATACTAAGTTCGTGATTCTCAGAACTGCTACTAACATGCAAACACAACATAAGGTCCGCACAACAAAAGCAGGGTCAGAATTCAACTCCCGTGACCAACATTCATTTGTCTTAACCTTTACATTTTTGAACTACTTTTTTCCTTTGCAGTTTGCAGCTTCAGTCACTGACTATATTGCAAGTCTGGCAAGGCTTCGAACACCTTCTCCAGCAATACTCTTGTGTCCAGGTTAGAATGTTACGGATGCAACAACTAACAAACTGGGGAGCAGCTCTGCTAGAAAAGAGCTGGAGGTCCTGGTGTACAGCAAGCTGAGCATGAGTCAGCTCTGGCCTTGCCCACAAAGAAGGCCTGGTCTATACTAACACAAGCACAGATTAAGGGAAGTGATTATCCTGCCTTATGCAGCCCTTGTCAGAGCACATCTAGAGTACCACTGCATCCAGTTTTGGACACCCAGTACAAGAAATGTTGACAAACTGGAGCAAGTCAAGCAGAAGGCCACCAAGAGGGTCTCCATCTCCCTCAAATATCCATTCTTGGTAATCTCCTGTTAAGGCACTGATCGACCTTAGTGGCTCTGATCAGCCTTGTATGGGACTCTCACCCATGTGACGGACTGCCACCCTCCCCCATGGGCACAGGGGCTCCATTTAAGCTCAGCCCCGGGCCTTTGGCCCCTACCTAGGAGTGCTGGACTCCAGCCACATCTGCCCATAGACCCTACCAATGCTGACCTGTGGGCTGATTTCCTGGCTTGATCTTGGACCCTCCCCATCCTCATAGATTTGTGAGATGCCCTGGACTTGGGGCTGCCCTTCCTTCACCCGCCCCCAGCACCTGCCCTGCTCCCTTCCTGTGGTGGTGAGATGGCTCGTGAGGGCCCTGCCCTGCCAGGCCTTGACTCGCTGGGCCTGGGAAGATACTGGCTCTTAGAAAGCAGCTGGCCCTCACTGTGCTCTCGCACCTGGCTAGTCTTGATTACATTTTGAGGTGGCTTGTTCTATGCACTCACTTACAACTCAATTGCTTAAATATAGGTGCCCGGGAACAAGGCATCTAACGTTGTCACATGGTGACAAATACTTGTGGGGTTCATAGTTGTCCTAATTATCATAGAGGGGGTTCAAGATAATGATGCTGCCATGTCTTGCTTGAACTGAGACAGAATAATAATGTGAGATGTTAATACTTACAAATGTTTATTTGGGTAATCTATAGAAAAGGTGCCAATGGAAATCTTGGATTATATACTTTATTTAAAGATCCATCTAGTCTTTCACAATAAGTAAACTCACCATAATGCAACAAGACCAGTCTTGCTACATTCATTCCTTTCAAGGTTAGGCATGTTGTTGCATTTAGAAATGATATACAAAGAGACTCAGATGAAACAAACAGAATGTGTCTTTAAATGTGCTAGCCCGGTTATCTAAAAGGATCATAATAAATCAGATCAAAACAGTATTTCCTACAGTTGAAAAAGATTATTTTTAGCTAAGCGCAAACACTGTTCCAGATATTTAATATAAACTAGCCAAGCAATTTTTGTAATTTGATATTAAAGACTAAGTGAGGAATGCTGATAAGCTACATTTTATTCTCTGCACTTACATCAACAATTTTAGTGCAGTTTCTACCAAAATGGTTATCAACATAATCCAAGAATACCTATAGGAAATGGAAAAATCTTGTGTTTTACAAGAACATTATTTATAATTACATACAATATGAATAAAATAGAGATGAGGTTAACATTTATGAAACAGAGCAAACTATTCTGACAAACTTTTCCTTTAAAATATCTTTTGCTGACTTTCGTATCTAAATAATGAAATTGAATCAAGGCAGAAGCTTGTCTTGTCCTGCTTTGGATTCTAGAGGGCACAATTGATTTACTGTAGCTGATTAGACAAAGGCAAAAAAGTAAAAGCCACTAATCAATTTGTTACAGCTTCACCTGCAGGTGTTCAAAGCTGGAAGATGGGTATCTGCCTGTTTTTCATTTGATGTATATTGCTGCAAGCTGTGGAATTCATCGTATTGGCTGTTGGATGTTCTCCCACTCCATCGATGTCGATATACATTGGCTTCAATGTGCAGGGTATCAGTGCCTTACAGGAAAAAGCTCACTGCTATGTGGAGTAACGATCGCTGTTGCATAAAACTCGTTTGCAAGTCCTACTGCTGGTTTCAGTGTGATTCACTGACCAAAGGTCTCATGAAAAAGAGTGTGTGTACTCACTCAACCTTAAAAGATTGTGTAGGCCTGCCAGGGGCTATCTAAACTGTAAAAATGTGGTACAGTCTGCTAAATACTCATTGAACGCCCAGTGGCACAACATGTTAGATATGTCAGGAAGCACCAGCTTAATTTCCAGGGCTATGAGCTAATCAACTTGCTATAATTTTACCAGTGGCATGTAGTAGCAGAAGAGTTTGTATTAAAATGTGAGAAAGCTATTGATCCCCCTTCTCGTTTTCTTTTTTCCCCCAGTTCACTTTCTGAGAGAATCTACTTGTTAATTTTTGTACACTTATTTGCAGAACTGACCAGCTGGTCTTTCCAGGCAAGGATGTCTGAGCTCTTATATAGTTGGAAGATGTTTGGGATGGACTCTGAAAGACAGAAACTGTGTGGCAGGTAGGTCTTTGTATCCAGTTATTATTGCTGCTTAAAAAGACAATTTTAGTTGTGAAATACACTCTGTTTCAAGAAGAGTAATGATGTATAAAGTATCCCATGGGACTGAGCTCCAGAAATCTAAAGCAGTTTCTGGTAAGAAGATATTCCATTTTAGAGACCTTCTAAAGAAAGTTGCTGTGTCTCTCCATAAAAGCTTCAAAGTAAATAATGATGAAATTGACATTTTTTTGCCTTGGGACCCCCAGTGTTGTCTCTTCTTAAATTCTCCTGCTCTGTAGTTTGCAATAACATGGTGTCCCTCCAGGTACTCTTACTAATAGGTACTGAAAAATATTGCCAGACAGGACAGTCCTGTTATGAAGATATGGGATTTTAATAAGATGTTTCTGACATCAGGGCAGGTACTTTGGCTCTTTCTTCCTTGAGCTGTATCTAGGTAGCAAACCCAAAATTTTAAAATATGGGGCAACTTACATGCCACTCAGAAAAAACCCTCCAAAGTGTGGAACTGAGAAAGTGACGAAAAGATTTATACAGGTTTTAATACTGAAATTACCCTTGGCACCAGACAAAGATTAAAATAAAAGCAGAGTAATTTAATTCCACAAACCAGGTGTGTGCAACTCATTTGTTAAGTCTAGGGAGAGATTTAGAGGAAGAGTTACATCTATTGGTACACTAGCTCCGAGAAACATGTCTCTTCATCATCCACCTATAAAGACGTCAAGTCACTTAACCAGCCATAGTGCTGTGGATACCAATTTATACAAACTCTTCATCCTAAAAGCTTTTCCTTAAAGGAAGAACACCTAAGAAATGTGTAATCTTATAAACTCTCCCTTCTGTTTCCTGTCTGCTTTCTTGGGGATTTTCAAGTTAATCAAGATGTTGACCTTTATCTTCTGCTGCTGCTTACATTTTAGAAAGACTACTGTCCTTCACCATAGCAGGTATAATCATAACCTGTTCAGACGGATTAAATCATCAACCTGTTCTGAAAAACATGCTGATGTCTCAAGGCAAAGGTTCAACTTCTAGATCACGGATTAACAAGTCCTTTCTTAAAGATTTTTTAGTTTGTTTGCAGGATTTTATTTAGGCTTATCAGTTTTGTTCACAATGTAATCCTACCAACAGTTGGGTCAGTACAACCTGGAGTAGTAGCATATTGCAGCATGGGAGAAGGAATGCGTACTGTGGGAGAGAGGCAGGAATACCTTAAGCTGGAATTTGTCCTCAAGGTGTTTTTTTTTAATACACTGACAACTGTTTCATAGAAATGTATGCACAGTGAAGGCCATGATATACTTAAGCATATAAAGTAGCTTAGCATGTGCATTACACTACTGTGTCCTAGTCAGAGCAGGTAAGACAGTGACCAAATACACTGAAAAAGAGGTGGACTTCTATCAAACGCTTGGAGGGCTAGTATGACGCCAACAAAGAAGTAATCTTAGACTGCTGCTTCGGGAATTGTACTCTTCAGTGGCAATAGTAGACTGAGGTATTGCCACACTCATCCGCTTTCCCTGACTGCTCATTACTAGCCTTGTGTGGCTGAGTTGTGCTGGCCCAACTAGTTGTCTGGCTGTAGTGTTAACCAAGTAGGGAACACATCTGGTTTAAAAAAGCATAACAAGACATATATAAAGAAATTATGTGTATTTAAAAACAACAGAAAGACTATTTTTTAAGCTGGGTCATCTCCCTTATCTACTTTGCAGAACAGTTGCATAAACACTTCCGGGGGCAGAAGTGAGGGATGGCATGTTGAAGACCAAGGAGGGGAATACGTGGTGGTGGAAAGGCGGCAGAGGGAGCAATACTGACTTAAGGTATTGTATCCAAAGATTTCACATCATGAATCTACAGTCCGAGAGAAAGCTCAGCATGCTTTTACTTAGGTAGACCAACATACAGCTGTCACGCTTTCTTGCAGTTGGAAAATTAATTTGCCTTAATACTGCTAAACTCTTTTAAGGTGGCTTCCGTACTGTGTGAATCGTAAATGTCCACACCTTTCTCCAATCCAGGTAAGTAAGCAGCAAGATATAAATCTCGTGACTTTCAAGGAGAGACATTTAGCTAAGACATTGTTATTCCTCAAGCTTAAGAGTAATAACTAGCTCTTCAGTCAGCAACTGAAGGGGAATTTGAAACAATTGTTCATAACAGGCTGCACTTTTTTTTTTACTTGTCAGGAGCATAGCATTGTGGATTAGCAATACTTGCTCCATAGAGCTAGAGGTAGGAAAATGAAAACAGTGTGTCAGTCTGTAACGCCATCCAATGTGCAGGATAAAACTGGGGCTTGTCCTATTAGGAATGTGGGCCCAGTGTTTGTAATAACTTTGCATAAACTCTATAATTATTTTTTAAATTGGTCTAAGTGCTCAGGAACTTATCTATGGGACTTCTGTCCCCTCCCTTATCACTAGTTGATGCAGCACATCACTTAGGTCCCACATTTAGATTACTTAGATTACAGTGTATCTGTTCAAGTATTTGAGCAGCGTATCTGTGACCACCTATTAGGTTGCAGCCTATGACTCTAATTAATGATAACAGCAGTAAATTTATCAGAAATTTAAATAGTCTTAGGAAATCAGAGATTTGAATGCTTGCCGTTAGCTTTGGATTATGAGTGGCTCCTCCACTACATTCTTGTTTTTTGTATTTGGGCAAGGATCAGTAGCTCCTTTTAAGAATGAAACCACAACTTGAATTCCCTCACATCATTGGTAATGTTTCCTTATGTCTGCTGAGTTTTAATTCATTATTTTAAAATTAAACAGAACTTGCTGGCTTCTTTTACTTCTCTGAGAAGTTCTGTGGTAGATTCCAGCTTGCACACAGCTGAAAAACAAATTGTGTATGCGCATATGTACAGGTGCCTGCCTATTTGTATATGTATATACATATATATGTGTGTGTATATATATATTTATATATGTAGAAAGACTGACAAATATGCTTCCTTCTGGTAATCCCACCATCTTCGATTTAGCCACCATGCCCTAGAGAGGCAATTAGTCAAAGTAATGTGTACAGGGATCGAAAAGCAATGGCAGGTACTAGGATTTAGGAATGCCTATCTGCACCATAGTTTATGATTGGGAAAACCCTGTCAGGTTATTCTAAGGAAATCTCCAGGCACCTTAAACAGAAAATGTGTAGTTTTAAATAGCGCAGTGTAGATTTGAAAAAGGTCTGAAGGCAGCACTAGTCAGATCATGGTGTTGTCATAGCAACAGACATTGAAATTCAAAATACGAAGTACGAAATGAGGGTGGGAGAAAAACAAGGGTAGAGAAGAGAAAAATAGCAAGTAGTGATGAAAATTGGTAAAAAGAATATGAAAATTAGACTTCTATAACCAATGATAGAATAACTAAAATATCCTTATTCTGCATACTATTATTTGCATTTCTTTACCTTTTCCATACAACAATTTGAAAATGCTTTCTAAATATTAACAATCTATGCCTTCTAACATCCCTCAAGGAAAGTATTGATGTTGCCACTTATAGATAGAAATACTGAGACAGAGAGAGCTTTGTGTAAGTAGAATGTCTGTGGCAGAGGTGAAAAGATAGTTCAGCTCTTTGCTCAGCTCTGTACTCACATGCTCTTTGTTTCATTGCTCTAACATGCCTGAGTTTTATGATGTTATTATTTAGATATGTAATAGAAGAACAGAATAATTTTCATAATAGGGGCAGTAACAGTTTTCTGTTTCTGACACAAAAGCTCCAGTGCTTTAATACACAGTTTGTGTAGTTATTTAAACATTTTACTGTATTACTTTACAATAATAGTGGTAGTAAATAAGGAAAGAATGAGTAAAATGGTAAACTGCAATTTTTTTCCAAAGATGTACAATAGTTTAAAAAAAGAAATTCGTCCCTAACTCATCAAGGAACTGCAGCAAATCTGACTCAACAGGAAGGAATTAATACGCCCTCTTTGGGGATCAAGGAACCATATTGTTGGTCAAAAGCCTGAGATTACTGAGGAATTTTTTCTCATTTTATTGTTTTTATCCCTCACAGACATCTCCTTGCAATCTTTTATTCTGAGTATACCTCTATAATAACTTCTCTGTGTTACTGACTTGTGTATAGTAGAACTCTTTAGTATATCCAGGAGATTTTTTTTTAATGTTGGATTTTGCAATGACTCCCATTTTACTTTAGCATTTTGAAGGAGTGATAACGAGGAACTTTCCCTGTCTCTCTTTCCTACATTTGTATTTCCCCGCCAGGCATGTAATTTAATTTAAAGTTGTTATCATTCTTGCCTGTTGTGACAGGACAAGGACTAATAGTTTTAAACTAAAGGAGGGGAAATTTAGGCTAGATATAAGGAAAAAATTTTTTACAATGAGGGTGGTGAAGCACTGGAACAGGTTGCCCAGAGAGGCAGTGGAGGCCCCATCCCTGGAAACATTCAAGGTCAGGTTGGACGGGGCTCTGATCTAGTTGATGATGTCCCTGCTCACTGCAGGGGGGTTGGACTAGATGGCCTCTAAAGGTCCCTTCCAACCCAAAGCATTCTATGATTCTATGATTCTAAGTAATGTAACGCTACAGTATCTGTCCCCTAAGAACAACTTTAAGGTTTTTCAACATGAGTATCAGCAGTATAAAGCAGATAACTTGCATGTCACATCCAGGAATTTTAGGCAATGAGCCATAAACAAAGAAATTAGATAAAGGTAGAAAAGAAGCATTCAAAATTACGAAAATGTGCTGACTGAATTATAGACTGGCAGTGTACCAAGAGAGTTGCAGCAAACAGAAGAACAAAAAGAAAAGGATCCTTGAAACCTAGAGCTTAACTGAATAGGACAAGAGTTTTACTATTTAAGGAGCAAATCCTTCGGTATTTCTAGAGTCACAATAGTGGCAAATAGATTATGATAGAAAGACTGAAAATTCTCTGGTAGTTGGGAAACCAGCAGAAATTAAAGCATGAGCTTACAGAAGATGAGTCATGTGAGAGAAGAAGACAGACCCAGGACACTAAACTGAATTTTTCAGGTATTTTTACTAGACAGCTGCTATTGTTTCAGTTAGTTGAGCCATGAAGTGCTCTGGCCTGGTAGTTGAACTACAGAACTCGGCATGTGTCCAGGTGCTTGCCGAGTTTCTCGAGAGGCAATTTTGCAATAAGGTCTGAAACAATGCTTCAATGCCACCGCTGTCCAAACCAGCAGGTTTAAAGTACTGATGTTGATCAACTATGGTTTAGCATGAAGCTATAGATTTAATGAGTAGGATTTAACATGTAGGAGCAAAGGGGAGCAGCTGGAAGAAAGTATGTCCAGGGATTGACAAAATGTGCTGAAGCAAAAGCACATTCATTTTCCTGATCCTTTTTGTCTCCTTTGGATACTTCTAGGACTCAGCCTCTTTGCTTCTGGAGTTAGACAGTGGGCCCTGGGTCAGGCCAGGTAGGAATGGGGCAGAGGAAATCACATATGGGGCTGAGTGGATGAATGTGTGCAGAACTGGAAGACTGGGATAGGGAAGAGAGAAAAGTATTAGCATCTGCAGCCTGGTAGAAATAAAGTTGTTAATTTGGTTTTTAATTGCAAGTGCTAATATTCTTTTAAAGCTTTTCATGTTCAATTAATAATTGCACTTTCTAAACAAAACTAACAATTTGATTTTCAAAACAGTTTGCATATGTCTACACTACACTGCAGTGACTACAGTATAGGCTTACATTTTTTTCATCTTTATTTAACAAATATCTGAAAGCTTTGGGAAAAAAAAAAAACTTACTACAAAAAAGAACAAGGAATCCTTTCTTCCTCAAAAGGCAAGCAGGTCCTTCAGTAAAGTCTAAAAAATTCTAATCAGAAAACTAACGAGGAGGGATTTTTCTACCCTCATACCATTGTCTACTAGTTTTCACCAGGTTCAAGGTTCTGAAGGCCAGCTAAATTGCCAAACTGTAGACATAATCATAAAAGATCTTCTTTAGGCATGTGAGCAGCTTGACTGACAAGATATTTGTTCAATAAAATAGGTTATGTTTGAATATAGCTGAACCAAGACTGAATCAGTCTGATTGCACCTGCATTTGCCATAAAACCCTGTCACTGGTGATTTCTTATACTGAAGTCAGTACTTGCATCTAAATTAAGATTTTTATCGCAAATACAACATTGTTCAAAAGTATGCAAATGTAAATTATATCTTAAAACCCACTTTCTACTACAATTAAAGAGCTTTTGACTTTTTTCTCCATTGTGCATGTACTATTATGCAAACTTGCTAACTGTATATAGGTGTCAACTTGCCTCAAGGTGTGTATGGATGAGGTACAAAAGAAATTAATTCTTTCTCATTTGATAAACAGGTAAATAAAGGAAATTCTTTCTATAAGATGTTTTGGAAGAAAAAGGCATAAATGGTGTAAACAGGGGTAGAAAACTGCACACTGCATGCAAAGTTTCACTAGTGCTTTTTAAACACTCTGGTCTAAAAGCAAATTCTAGCTTAAAAAGCTGTGGATTGGAATATGATTGCTCTGCTCACATCCTGTTTTTTAGACTCCTTCCTAAATACCAGAGACTGGCAACCCCTTTAGAAATGATATTTGTCTATAACTCTAATCTAACTTGTTATGGGGTTCTTATGTCCTTCTGTATGTATGAAATGCATTGTGGCATCAGAGTTTGTATTACTACTTAATTAAATTGAATTTTTCATTTGGTTTAAGCACAATCTGTTACAAAAGACAATACACAACACTTTAATATTCACGAAGTTTCCCTAAGCCTGTTAAGTTAGTGCCACAACAATAGCTATTTTTTTCTTTTTTCTTATTTTCTTTTTTCCTTCCCCCCCTTTTTTTCCTTATTTTCCTTTTTTTCCCTTTTTTTTTTCCTTCTTTTCTGCTTCTCGTTATGTGTTCCCGATGCTGAGTTGGCAAGGTAACAAAACATCAGACTCCTTGTCTATCTGTCCATAAGCTGCGATGTCCAGGAGTTATTTTCTCAGGATTTGCCATCTTTTGGTCTCATACTTTTTTTTTATGTTCACACCTACGTTTCCATACCAAGTAACAAACAGCACAGAAATTATACAAATACCTTAAACCCGGTGTACATTGTATCGTAGTGTTGTAATTGTGTAAATATTCCTTACCAGTTATTAAGCCTTCAATCTAATCTTCCGTACCCATTCTCCACTAACCCTAAGGTATTTCTAGGCGTGGCTTTTAAAACAAGGAGTTGTGAGGAAAACCGTTGCTGGGAAGCGGACGCACCGCGCGCCGGAGGCGGAGCGGGGCGGGGAAGCCCCGCCCCTCACGGAGCGGCACAGCTCCCTTCCAATCGCGCCGTCTCTCCGAGCTGGAGGCGGCAGCGGGTGCTCATCTTCCCTCGCTGACTGGCCGACAGCCTGCATGCGTCACCAGGAGGCGGGGAGCGCCCGGATTGGCTGGGCGGGAGGGGGAGCCTGGCGCTGATTGGCCCGCGCTGGTCACGTGGTGCTGGTGGGGCCGTGACGCCCGCGGTGGCGGAGGGGCTCGGCTTGTCAGGTAGGTAGGTGCCGTGCGCGGCGCCGCCACCGCCGCCGCTGTCGGTGCCCGCACCCGGCAGCGGCGCCCGGG
>VYZW01031214.1:2231-36356 GCA_013401315.1 Balaeniceps rex | reverse complement strand
GAGGAATAACTACTCTAGAAAGCAACACTATTACTTTACAAACCATCCTTCACAGGTGATGTTATCATAAGATACTCAACGCAGAGGTTCATAAACCGAAGCAGATCAAGATGAATTTTGCTCTGGTTTATAGCAAAATATGAACTTATATCAATTTTACAGGATGGGGAAATCATAAATCTGGAGTGAAGAAAGGATAGTAAAAAGACCAAGTGTAGTAAAGAGAGAGGATTTATCTTTAGATNGAGGGATTCTGGAAAACTATGGTGGATGGTGGATTAAAGACATAAAGAGTGAATGTGTAAGGACGAGTTCTGTGATGCTTTGGAGCCGTTTAGTAGATTTGTGTATGAGACACATGAAAGGAGAAAATTCAAAAAAATTAAAATAACTAAAAATTCTGGTCTGAGATGAAGGGTAGGTATGTGTGCTGGTGTTCAGTGGGGAAGCAGGTGGAAGGAATTAATCTCATTTAATGTGAGGTATTGAAATTTGGATTTTTGTATGAGAATGACTTGTACAAGGTAATCTTCATAATCAAGGGAGAGAAGTAAGAGTGTAACTCATCTGACCTCAGCTTTAGGGTAAGGTAAAATTGTGCCTTAGAATTGCCTGTTTGTCATCACTGACTTTAAAGGGAACCTAGATGATGAAGGTGGATACAATGTCTATATTAGATATCTGTATTTGGTCAGTGAAAACACTCTATTCCTCTCCATCCTGTCTTTCCTATGCTAATTTGTATTTATGTAGTTCAGTTTTGTAATCTAAGGAGAAAAAGCATGTGAGGCTAAGAGAATGGGTGCTGAAATTTTCTTGTCATTTTAGCTCTTTAATGAGGGTAGTGTGTATCAAAACTGAATCATATGTTACACTGTCCAAAATTGGTATCTTCAGGCAAAAAAAAAAGAAGGGAGGAAAGAAAATCTATAATCTACTCATAAATGTATGGCCCGAATTCCATGTGAGAAAAGAACTCTTGTTGAGACACCTGCACCTCAACCATTTCCCATTTTCCTTTCTATTTCTCAAGCAGGTAGCGCAGAGACAGTTATGTGAATAATTAGGGCTCCTGTCAGCTGCTTTGTTTTGCTCTGGGGGGTTAGGGCTAGCCTAAAGAAATCAAGAAACCAGATATGGATTGTCAGTCCTCTCCACAGTACTAAACAAAAAGTCTAACTGTATCTTTGCCAAACTAGAAGAGGGTGTAATGTCTATAGATGAATACATGTTCAAACACACGTACAGCTTGCTGAAGACCTTTACATATTGTATTATTCATATGTAATTACACAACAAGAGTGTTAAGACAGACTGAAATTTGAGATGGGCTGTTAAAAAGTTTTGTAGCAGTTTTCATTAGCTTTCCTTCTGAAACGGAAGTCAGAGCCTCTTGAGCAGAATACTCCCAGTCTTGTTCCATCTCTTTTCACTATGTCATGTCTGCCTCCTGCTGTTCTTTCCTATTATTTCTTTTCTAACATATTAATTTAAGAGAATGTGACACCACTGTCAGTGAAATGTGTGCAGAATTAAGAGTGGCTGTGCTTGATAAGCCCAGATGCTAAAAATATTACCCACTTAAGCACCCACGCTGCTACTTTTTCTTCTTATTAGCTTAAGGATATGTGGCTTTGCTGTCACTGTGGTGCAGTGTAATGGAGACAAAAGCTGGTCCTCCAGCCCCAGTTAAACAAAAGATTTTTACAGATAGTCACTTTAGGGTGTTGTTACTGGGATGGCCAGCTTGAGATTCAGCAGAGATGCTGGGGACAGTGCGTGTGGAAATGGCTCCACCTGCCAGACTTCTCCCCTCTCTCTTGCACCATGTGCTGCACAGCACAATGTGGGGACAAGGAGTGGAAAGTCCCTCCTGACTGTGGAGCCCAGCACCCTGCTGTCACAGGCAACTATGTCCATAAAGCAATAAAGGTGTGGAGTTACACTGCTAGACTGTGGTAGAGTCTGTCTCAAACCTGTTTAGTGAGATGTTCAGTGTTGTTCAGGTGCTGACTGGAGGGAATGATGAATAAGAGGCTAGAAAGGTGATAATTTTATTACTAGAGTAAGTAGGAATAAGAAAGTAAGAGGCTGGGGTGGATGGACTTTGTGAAAAGCAATTAAAGCACAAGAGCAATGTACTGGAAATGTTTGCCTTGGCAGAGAGCAGGCAGGGTGAATGTATTTGCACACCTTAAATGCTCTGAACAGATTCACCTTTGATCACTGTGGCAAACTGAAAGTTTGTAAATATATTCAATTACTGACAGTTTATATCTGATTATTCACCACTTGCAGTGAATTGGGAAATAGCAGCATAATCATCAAATCTTTTTTGCACATGAAGTCACTATGATAGTTCTGTATTACTGGGAAGCTTTTGGCAATGTGAAATCTGAGGACAGAAATAAGAATTATACCTTTCAAACACAGGAATAATTTGTTCCTTTTCATTATTTAGCTCAGATGCATCAGTCCCTCTACCTCCCCCAATCTAAAGACCATCAGTATAGGTAAAAAGAAAATTTCTATTATCCTAGCATTTCACCTGGTTAAATTATTTTTACTTTAGTAAGATGTTTAGTATGGACATAAACATTCCATATATTGTGTACACAAACAATAACATAAATTAGTATTTATCATCAACCTCACCACCTGATTCTAGCTGCATATTGTCAAGTGTAGTGTTACTGATTTCTCACTCATCTTTTAAAGATGCTTAGTGAGATGTTAAAATTTTTCTGTGCCTCAAACCCTTACTTGTTCACAAATTCCATGTAAAAAGATAGTTTGCAACTTCATCTTATGCAAATGTTTTCTCTGTAATGAGTGAAAACTTACTTTTATTTCCAATCAGCCACTTAGTTTTCAGAGGGTTAAGGCAAAAAAACCCTCTTAAATATGAAGAAAATTTCTTGGTAACAGGATTGGTCTTTGCATTTAACAAGTGCTGACCAATGCAAGGCCTTTTTTTTAATGACCTTTCTTAGTCTAATAATGTATTTTTGCTGTTGGAGTTGTACAATTTGATTGCCATTGATCATGAACTTAGGGAGAATATAAATACATGTTATGGGAAAAAAGCCAAAACTGGGCTTCTGAGTGGTTCAGTGTTAATGTTGTAATCACACAATCCTCTACCCATGTTCTGTCTAGTTCACAAATGTTAAGTTCACTTGATACCATCCTTGAACCATCTGTTCAGTCTTCCAGCTGTAAAACTAATGCAGTAACATTTTATCATTTGCTTGAGTACTTCCCTTAAAATTGATAACACCTGTGTCTCCCTAAAATATGGATTTCCATTTAAAAAAAATAAATATTTCATTGATTTTTTTTCCTTTTTTTTTATCCTACTTTGCAAAGAGGTGTGAAATGTAGCACTGCTTCTGTAAGAGCATTTTTAAACATGCCAGCATGAGCCTATTGGGAATAACTAGGTATAAATATCACTAATGAGTAAACAAGTGTTTAATCCAGTTTGGGGCATATCAGTGTAGGAAATGTCTAAATCCTAAAAACCCAAATATGAAGCGTGATACTACAAATATATTTTTTTTTCTATGTGAGCTATTTATTTCCAAATTGCTTGTCACTAGCGTCATTATGAATTTGTCTTTTTCAAAATGCTACGATGTTGAAAGGTGATGGAGTAAGAGAAAATACTTGAGTGTTCATGGCAGCACTCTTTTATTTACAGCATGAACAGAATTTGGACTCAGTTTTTCTATTTGTATGTCTACTATTTAAATCTATGTAGGGAAAGATCAATACTGTTAATTGGCATAACAAGTCTGTCAAAATAGAAAATATGGTGTGAGGTACAGGATTTGGGCTGCTTTCCTGCTTGTGGGTGAGCTTATCCAAGTTTTTCATCACATACGTTACTTAGTCTCTTTGTCTTTACATTAACAGCAGTTGTCCATAGCCATATACATTGTGAGCCATTCATCTGGATTCCCTGTGGCCTGCAAATCCCATGCCTGGAAGTTGTATCAGATGCTCTAAGTTTGATCCCTCCCTGTTCACTTCACACCTCTCCTCTCTGAAGTGCTTCTGGTCATTGCAGGGTCTGAAGAAAGACAGTAGCCTGAAACAATCCCATGATTTTTGGGCCCTGACTTCTAATTATTCTCTGTGTTCTTTCCCATAGAGATGCATGACTGATTCCTAGAAGGCCTCATAACTCACGTAAACAGCACAAAGAGGTCAAATGCTATGACAACGTGCTGTAGCAACAGGGAAAAATGTAAATGTCCAGTTCAGCTTTAAACTTTCACAAACATTTCCATAAAAGAATTTATTTGAAGTTTGTCACATACTTGTCAGCTAGCTGTCCCTCCTACAGAAAAATCTTAAAGTAGCAATATTTTACTTCCAAAAAGCCAGTTTTAGAAACTAAAGTATCACGGGAAATAACTGAGCTGCAGAACTACTCTGCACAAAAGAGCCTGGGGACTGTGAACCAAGTATGCTGAGCTTGTGGGACTGTTCACCTGTTTAATGAAAATGACCCCATGACTGTCATAGGTAAATACCTCATAGCTTCCCCAAGACAAATTTTCCTCACTTTCCAAAGGGCAAACGTAGGGACAATAAGAAAAAGACTCCCATAGCTACCTTGAAACATTCAAGCTCAGAGTTTGGATGCAGTCATGACTTCTTCTTCCTCTTTTTTCTAGCCCTCTGGGTGCCTGGGTTTCCAGGGCAAGGACACTCAGGTTTGTGACATGGTAACAAGCCACAGGATGCTTTGGCCAAGTCTCTGTTCTGGATGACTTTAGAGATCAGGAGCTCAGAGGGTATTATGTAGTGTGGTCAGGATTCAGTTTACATGCAGCCAAAGTAATTTTCCCTAATATTTATTAATTAGTCTTTAAAAAGTTCTTAAAACTTATTAAGATTTGAAAACTCTGGAAAGTCTGGATTTCAGACTATTATCCTGTCTCCTGGTATATAACCTTAAATGCAAGATATTAATAAATTATGCTAACCCTTTCTTGGCTACTCAGCCACCAAATTTGTGTTGCTTTTATTTATTTATTTTAAACTAACATAAGGCAGGCTAATTTTTCAGATAATGTAAAATGTATGAGGCTTTAGAGAGGTTAAGTTTTTAAGCAGCTTTCAAGGCCTTAGATAATTTTAAAGCTGCCTTATTTAAAGAAAGAAAGAAATCCTGGAAAGAGTTTGAACCAATAACTAAGAGACTGAAGGTGGGGCCGTAAAAGAAAAATATTATGGAGAGCAGGACCTGCTCTGGTTAATGTGCTCTGCCTGAGCCACACTTACCTCTTCTTTCAAGCATGTATTTCATATGCTCAATACAGCACTCAGACACTCCCAGCTTTTACAGAAAAAAACCTTCTATTACAAACTTGACAAAGGGTATACTCTTCTCTAAAGATCACCTGCATATCGCTCTTAAGCTTCTAAGAGTGAAGTTCTGGTCCTGCTGAAGGCAATAGGAGTTTTGCTGTGGGCTCAAATGCCTATTTTGAAAAATTCTTTACTTTTTGCACAGGTGATCAAAGTTATGCGACAGTGAGACTGACAAGGTGACAGCATTGCTGGCACACTTGTGCTATAGCCCTTGGAAGAACAAAGACTTGAAATTGTTTCTTTTAGAATTCAAAACAGTAGAAAGTGTATTTGCAAATATATATTATCAAGAAATATGTTTTTCACCAGAGAAGCCTGGAAAATGTCAAGCCCAGAGGGTGATTATTTCAAAATGAGGATGTGAAAATGGGAACTAGATTCGAAAGTACTTTACAACCTCAATTATAGCAGATTCTGCCTTTGCAAACACTATAATATTTTGGAGAAATTTCATTCTACTACTTCCTGTTCTGAAGAGAT
The DNA here is from genome assembly GCA_013401315.1 of Balaeniceps rex. NCBI lineage: Eukaryota > Metazoa > Chordata > Aves > Pelecaniformes > Balaenicipitidae > Balaeniceps > Balaeniceps rex. Next base: position 30,491 of record VYZW01031214.1, on the reverse strand, counting down.
TTCAACAACAGTCTGGCTAGTTTGATGTTTTGGTTTTTTTCTCTTGTGGCACAGGCGTGCTGCACTAGACAAGGCTCTTATCACTGAACTGGCCTTTCATCAAGACCTTGACTTAACAGTGTGGCATTCCACAAGTGTCTGTGCAGTTTATGGTGCATCGTAGATTGCTCTTGCAATTGACTGTTGCTTGCTTGTCATGACAGACTGGAGAAGTCATGAAGTGGGACACAAAAAGCAAAAAAATAAGGTAACATTTAATTTCTGTAACAAACAAGCCATTAATACATTGTTAAAAGATTCTACTTACAGCAAGATTGTAACTTTTTCACATATCCTCCCTAAAACAGACCCTGCAGGCTCAAAATTGAATTAGGCAATCACTCTTGTGATCATCTTTCTCTTATCTTTGTTCATTGTTTTACAATCACAATTGTAATCCAACCAACAGGAGGCAATAAATTCCAAAGGATAAATTGTCTTTTAATTTCTGCTTGTGCAGTGCCCAACACAGAAGGACATCAAATAAAAATCAAACAATTGATGTTAATAAAGACTGATAAAACATCCCAGCATTCCATCAGCAACATCCTGCGCTGGCATATATTTTCAAAGTTTTCTCTTTGTGTTCTCTTTTCCAATTATAAAGCAAAAGATAAAAGGCATGATAGTGAAATATGGTAGGACCTAGGAAATTGCTGGAAAAAAATACTGCTTATTTCTAAAATGAAATGTGAAACCTTTAATAAACAGGAAATGGTATGGTGGGTTACATTCCAAGAACTGGAGAGTTGCAGATGAAAACTGAACATTTGAGAGAGAGACTGAAAGGAAAACAAATGCCTTTGAATATGGTTTCACTATAAGTTTGTAAGGCACTATGTGTATACTGAATAGCTAAGAACTCTTATTTGTTAAGGACTGTTTCACCAAGGTCACCTTTCTGTGTTGTCTGCATAGCATTCAGATGTAAGCATTCGGGGAATACACTGCATTATAGTACCTGATGCATAAACTTTTGCTTTTTACATCATTTATCATTCCACTAGTGGTATCGACATAGTAAAACTCTGGTAGCTACCTTTGTAAGAAAGTTTAAAAGTAAGGCTGGAAATCTACTCTGATGCAAGAATGATAAGAAGAGCTAAGATGTGAAATCCTGGCTGGAGTTGCAATCGTTACATGTTTTGGCAGGGACTTAAGTGGATGAAGGACTTCACACCAAGTTTTAGCTGTCATTCTAAAAGCCTTCAGTTTTGGGGCAGAGAGAGGAAGGGGCTTCACTGATGTATCCGAACTGCTGTTAGGTGCTTTGCTGCTAATGAGGATGGCTCTGATTCATATAGGTGGGTAGTATATGTGTGTCCTGGGCTAAACCACGACAGTGTGATATGATAGATAGAAATTTTTTTTTTTTTTTAATACAGATATAGACCCAGACGAAATCCTGTGAGTCAGATGAAATCTAGATTGTCTTTCTGTGAACATTCAGGACTCTTTCTGTCCAGGATACTGTTAATAATTTCCAGGTTTTGATGCTTGCTTTTTAAAATTGAGATCTATTTTGGTATAATATCATTAAACAGAATGAAAAGTTAATTAACATTGGATTAAATTTGTATATATTCATTAAATACCAATTTTCAGCATAGATTTTGCAAAGTATTTTATGTAGCTCCGAAGCCTCATCATAGGTCTCTTACCAACTCATTCTAGTTTACCAGAAGGAGAGCTAATAGGTTACTGTCAGGATTTGAGCCCAATTCTGAAATGTACTGATTTGGGAATTGTCTTGTAATTACAAATACTACTATTGCTGGTAGGAATAACATCTAGCTGTGTGGCAATTCCCTGGTTTGTTGTTCTGACATTTCTACACCTAGTATTTCTTCGTACACCTGTACTGTGTCCCTAGTGAGTTTAAGAACTGCAAAGCTCCTCTTGGGTGCTGTTAACAAGTCTCTTACAGAGTTTTCTGTTGTGTAGAGTATTGCTAGATTTTGACCAGTGAATTTTTCTTGTCTCAGTGTTGAGGACTAATTGGCTATTTTGTTGCTAGCTGTACGCAGCCCTTATCTCAAATACAACATCGTTCCTTGGTTTAGCTTGTTTATTTTTTTAATTACTTTTTAAGAGTCCATCCTTATTTTTGTTCCAAACAATAACTTTTATTAGATGACTAATAATGTTATGTTTAGTAAATATGAATCTTCATCATCATTGCTCAGTCTGTGTTTCATGGTAGATGATGTTCCAATCACGGCATGTGCCCTGTGTCCTGTGTGGCTGCCAGCTGCAGTACAAATTTTTCCCCTTTTATTTAAACAATTTTGATCTTCCCTGGTGATTAGTTTTTCAACAAATGCATGGCGTTATGCCACTTAGGCATAGCTCAGGGTATGTCATGATTCATATTTAGAGCAGAGAACTCCAGGGTTTTCTGCTGTGTAAGCAGTAAAACTCTTCTATGCAGTTTCATGACATGAACTTTGTTACTACCTTGTATATGTCTGCATCCAGAACTCTTCACAGTTATGTTTGAGATCTTGCAGAGGGAGACAATATATCAAGAGAACTGGAAAAAGGCAATCACAGTGCTTGACTGTAAACAGAACAAAGAGAACAATCTGGCAATTGTTGTCAGTTAACATCAATCCTCAGGAAAATTCTAGAGCAAAAAGTCAAATAGAGTAGAGGAGCAAAGGACTAGCTGTCACGTATCTTATATTTGATCTAGGATACTTTTATTAACAGCCTGGATGATGGAACAGAGAGTGAGTTTATTGTATCTTTGTATGATCCAAAACTGGGAGAGACAGCTCGTACACTGGAGGATGGGATCAGAATTCAAAATGATAATGACAAAGTGGCAAAGCATGTGAAAATATAAAGCAGAAATTATTTACTGCAGTGATACAAAATGAGGACAGCTGCTTTGGTAGCAGTTTTTCAGAAAAAACTAAGCATGAGCCCACGGTGCTGTGAAAAAAGCAAGCACAAAGCTAAAGTACAGCCAGCAAGATGTGTGAGGTAATCCTGTACTCAGGAATAAATGAGGCCTCTGATAGACCAGCCAGCTAGAAAACTGCAGTTTGGGGCATCATACTTTAAGAATGACATGGTCCAGTGGAGATAGTCCAGAAGAAATGAACGAGATGGATTACAGTTCTGGAAAATTTGACCTATTTCACTATTGGAAAACACTTTAAAATGGCAAAGTCAATGAAGAACTGTCATAGATTTCTTGGTAAGTGATGGAACCTCCACCACTGGAGGGTTTTAAAAACTGGCCAGACAAATGGCTCTTGGAAACAATGTAGATATCATTTATCTTACCTGGGGGCTAAGTAGATAAACTAGATGACCTCCCATGGTTCCTTCAAGCCCCATTTTTTCTATTATTCTGTGATTATTAAAGTGTAAGTTCAAAGTTTTGATCACAGCTGAATTAGACACCATATAAGTGGTTTACATTTCTTCATGGATAATTGCATATATAGAGGTTGACAAAAAAAAGTTAGGGAGCAGAGGTCTAGCTGCTTCTTCAGGGTCAGGGAGCCAGGGTGGCCCAGCGCAGGTTGTCACCTGATCTATGGGGCACAGTCGCAGGGAGGCTGAACATAGACAAGGCAAGCAATGAACCAGGTCCAGGGTCTGCCCAGGGGCTCCAGCCCAGAGCAAAAGGAGATGTGGCCAGAAACACAGCTGGAGACAAGGCTATAACATGGGTCCAAAGTCCATCCAGGAGCCGGGTCCAAAGACAGGACTGCAGACAAGCTGCAGCCTATGTCCAAGGATGAGCTACCAACAGCAGAGGTCTCAGGACCATCAAGCAGATAGGATCGGAGACACCCACGCACCTACAGCATTGCTCAGGCAGGGACTGAGGGCTCTGAAGTGAGCTGAAATGGCGCTCCTCCTAGGCAGCGGATGGGGTGAGACACCATGGGATGCTGGGCAGGCTATTGAGGGCTGTTAGTACCCTCAGGGGCCTGACAAAAATGGTCTTAAAGGAGCGCACATGATTTCCATTTGTTCTTCGTGAGGAACCTTGGCTTGATAGACACCAAGATGCATTGTAATTATCATACAACCTCTTTTCTTCAGAAACTGGGGGTTTGAACTCCAAGCATGCAATTCTGCATTGTGTTCATAAGTGATTTTTATAAATTAAGTTATGAAGTTAGGAATATTTTACTAAAACTAAATAAGCAATAATGAATGTTGAGAACTTTTGTTTGTCTTGGACAGTTTTGGCAAGCCTAGTATAGTTATCCAGATGGAGTTGTCAATGTCACTGATGTTGAGGAATTAGCTAGTATCTGTGATAGACACTGGTGGAGAAATTAAAATTCTTTCATTGTCTTCTAAGCAAGTCACTCTTATAGCTTCCTCTTACCACTCGTCCTTGTTCATGCTTATACCTCTATCAAGGAGCATGCTCCTGTCTGATTTTATTACTTATTTTAAAGATAGGTTCTACCATTTTCCCCCATATTAAGAAATAAGTTTGAGGAATAAAGGAAAAACTAATTCAAGAGCAGCAGAATCAGGACCTTGGAATAATTTAACTGACAGAATCTCACATCAACTGGAACTGAATCTATTCTTGAGTATACTAATGTTTTTGAACCCTTAAAACCAGGATATTATATTATTTTTCTCCTTACTACTGAACCCATGCCTTCCATGCACTACAGTGGTGGTCTTTGAATTTTCTTCCTCTAAATTTAGACTAAATATTTAAGCAGAATATAAAAGTTCTCTGTTGGATGGTTTGTATTCAGCTTGAACTACTTGGTGTCACCTTAACGATAAAACTGGGATGGTGTAACAGGTGCTTATTGTCTTGTTCTTCCTCATTGTTTTTCAGATGTTATGTTTTGGCATATGTTAGTGACTGTCAAGGGGATATTATTGATCTGCTGAGACATCTGCTCCACTCACATTAATTTGACTATTCTTTTGTGAAAGATGAGTTCCTTATGACTTCCCATTCCTAGCACAGTAATGCTGACCAGGTCTTCACAGCTGCAAATTAACATTATTTAAACGGCACCTCTAAATTATACAGGTTTTCTTTGCTTCTAAATGAGTGCTGTTCTTTTTTGTTGGAATTATCACATCATAAACTATATAAGAAATAAAAATCTAAAGATTGAAATAGTTAATTTTACTTTTAAAATGCATTTTATCTCATTATCTTTGATGTAGCAGAAAAAAGGCAAAACTTTTTGTCCTAAAAGAGGCTTTAGAATATTTTAGGGGATAAACATAAGCCAGAAAAAAAAACACGTGACCTTCTTAAAAGAGGAAATGAATTAGTGGATCCAGGCAATACTATACTTTCAGTCATATTTCTGAAAGAAAAATCTGATCATTTTATTAAGTTGAGGAAGAAAGGGAGTGAAATTCAGTAGGAAAGTTACATGCTAAATGCAAGAATAGAAAACTGGCAGCCATCAGTTAAACCAGTATCCAGAACAGTATCTCCAGTTTTCTTCCTTTAATTTAATCTGTGATTCAAAAAAGCCTTTCATATCATCCAACTTGAAAAATGCACTTTCATCTTGAACTAATTTAATGGAAATAGTACAGATTTTAAAACTCTTGAAGACATAACAGTCATACAGCCTAACTTCCCTCTTGCTTGAGCTACCAACTGCTGTGGTTAGTTGAACTAAAGTATTATTTCTAAAAGTATTTTAATTTGTGTCTACAAATATATTTTATTTCAAGAAATGAATGAAGTTCTGCTTTGAATTTCAGTTCTGCATTTCCCTGTGGTTTTCCTTATTCATAGTCCTTTATATCTTTGACGTAGTAAGCAGATTAGTGAATAAACTGGTTTGCTAGCTGTGCTCTTGCTAGCTGTGCTCTAATCTACGTGGGACTCAAAAAAGAGGAAACAAAACTTGGCGGAATTTTCCACTCACTCCTCTTATCTCACCTACCTTATGAGGTGGCTCGTGACTACCTCATCTGTTGCCTGTTGTGGAGAAAGACATTTCTCCTAGAAATTTGCACTACTCTGGTGATTACTTAGCAGCAGTTAGCTACTATACTGACCCATGTATAGGGTCTAAAACATATTAAAAAACTGTGGTGCCTTCTGATTCAGAGGAACAACTGAGTGTGAAACAGGAATGAAGAGGAAGAGAATAAGGGTGTATGTGAAAGAACACAGGCAAAAGGGAGAGTGAGGTTAGCATGTGGATGATATGAAAAAAGAGACTGATGATAGTGAAAGGTCTAAGCTTTTGGAGGCAGAGAAACAGTGGCCAAACAGACATGCATGACTGAGTGACCACTGTAACAGTTTCTGTAAAACGCTGTAATCTACCTCCACAACTTTGTGACCATTAGGAAATTCCTATGCGTATTGCATGTGCCATGATTTTTACAAGGTCTTGTACAGACAACACTGTGCCTTAGAACGCCAGTGAACCAGTTCTTAACTCTGATTTTAAGAGAAAGTAAAGTCAGACCTTGTAAAGAAACAGCACTGAATTCTGGAAGGGAAAAAATGTTTTCTATCTCGGCAGTGATATCATCTCTCTGGAAAAGAGTGTGTTTCCATGGGCTTTGACAGAGTATGAAAAGTTAAAATTTCAAATGTTCATGAATATAATCTAGTATTACACCTCAGGTGATACTGTTCTGAAAAAAAAGTCTTTGAAAGGCTCTGGAATATAATATATACACTCACGATTTTTTATATATGCATGTTTACATAGGTAGGTACAGATATATTTCATTAGCAGAATTTCTAGGAGCCCAAGAGAAGGGACATCGTGTTTCTATCTATGCTAAACCAATTTGACTGTGCTATTTTCTTTGCTATCACTGAAATTTCAAATTATATTAGTATAATTATAAGTGCACTGTATAGGATCTGGTCTTGCTTCCATTGAACTCAATGGCAAAATTCCCATTAATTTAACCGGCAGCAAGAATGATCCCCAAATGTTCCTATTAAGCTGTTCACAAGCTGTGCCTTCTTCATGTTAACCAGCAATGAATTTTGTTTGTAAGTGCAGCTGATCATTTCACATTAAAATAATAACAAACAGATGTGATAACAGCCTGCCATTTTTCATTCCTTCAGTCAAACGCTTGATGTGATGGACTGTGTGATTTCCTCATTTAATGAACTGCCAGCTGAAGATGCAAAAGCTGTAACTGACACAAATCAAAAATGTTGACAAAAAATCTTTAATATAATTTAAGAAATGTTTTTAGTGAAAGATGAACAAATGTTCGTTGGTTTCCTTTTTCAGACAAACAGCTTGTTGAGTTCTGTATGTTTAAATTTAGCACTGTACCTTTGAGAGAAGGAAATGGAAGAAAAGGACCAATGCATCTGGTTGTTTTTTTGGGTAATGCAACCACATGTGCTCCATAAATAAATAAGTACAAAAATTCAAATTAGTAGAGTGGCAGGCTTCCTTTAATACAGGTTAATCAAAAAATCACAGGCATTATGCTACTCTCCTCCCTAATTTTCACATATCCAAGAGATCTTTTTGCTTCTGTAGAATATGAATGCCATTATGTCCAAATTATTGTCTTCTCACACGCATAACTGTAACCCATGGAACCCTTTACATATTTGGGCAGGGAAAAGAACAAATCTTCCTTATCTTCCTTTTCTTCCATGGTGAATGCTGCCTAAGGCTTTTTCCTCCTTCTCTTTTGAGTTCTTTTACTCACCTTGTTGCTTTTGAGGACACTTAGCAAGCTGTATTCATTTCCATTAACCAACTGTTCAGAAGGAAATGACAAGGAAAAAGGTAATATTAACATGACATGACAGAAAAATTCTTAAAAAACAGTTCTACTGGCAACTAATACTTTTTTTCAAATGGCCAGCAATGTTCATTGTAATTTTATTTTACTTTTTTCACCATAAAATTCCAGTGACTTGGTATATTACTAACTACATAATGCTCTTCATGGATTCTTGCCTGTAATGCCATTATTTAGAGTAAAGCTTTCCCTGTTACTGCAGAAAACAGGCTAAGAATCTGTGTTACATGGAAAAATGGCTTGAAAACAGCCATCTAGTTGAAAAAAGCAATCCCTGGAGGCATCCACCTATGTGCCCTTTGCCACTGGTGCCAATGCACAGTTTTAGACACCATGGAATTTGATGCATCAAGATGACAAAAAATCACCATGTCTTTCCAAAAGACAGACCTACTGGTGCAGATATCTAAATCCTACCAGCTTTGTCTAAGGCCCTCAAGTCTTGAAAGAGAGTCCTACATAAAAGACATGGAACAAGAGTCTGTTCTGCACCAGTGCCCTGGACAAGGACAGAGGGAGTTCAAATACAAATGCTGAGAGTAATTTCTTCTACTTGCCACAACAGATGTTTCTCAGAGAGATAAATGCAAGTGGAAAAGGAGGCATGCTACTGATGCCTGATACAGTGTCTTAGAGAAATTGTACCGTACTGCTTTAAAAAGGGAAGGTGACAAAATTTGTTTATATATGATCAGGTTAATCACTTGTGTTTTTCTGTACAGTACCAATGAAACATGCTTACTGAAAACAAAAAGCCTATGTTCATAATAATTTGAAAGTCAATGTTAATAACAGCACCTGGCCCAGTTATTTGTCCCTGTCACTTCTCATAACCTTAGCTCTTTTTTTGAGATGTAGGTATTGTTGTGATAGCTCTTAATTATTATAAAAATATACTAAGACCACATTTGGAATACAAAAATTATGCATGTAGATTTTTGGAGGAACATTCATAGCTGAACTGTGGCTTATAGCGATGTACTTTTAAAGAGATGTATTAGTACCACTTTTCAACACAACATTGTTCATTGTTCAGACACCCATCCTTTTACAAAGGAGATTTCAGTACAAGTTTTTACTAGTAAGCAGCAAATATTTTCTTACTAATTCCTGAAAATGTCTCTGTGTAAATTAGAATTAAAAACTTATGAAAGAAAACCTGTAAAACTGAGATCTTTAAAAGTCTTCCTAAGTTCTGTTTGTTGCGTTTTTTCTCCCATATATCGCTGCTCAGCACTCAGCTAGATGAGCCAGAAAACCTCCTTTGCTTGGGTACCAAAAAATCACCCTGAAACAGTATGTTATAATTGAGTGAGAGTAGAATGGCAGCCTCTCGTTTGCTGACATGTTATAGATAGATTTATTGTTTCAGGAATAAATACATACTAAAATGCCATCTTTGGTGTTGTGATTTGACCCGTTTCTTTTTTAAAGGGTGTGGGAGAAGTCTGCTCATTAAACTTGCTTTTCATTTTCTACTTGCGTTTTCTTTGAGAGTGTTTTCAGAAAAGCCATAAACATGGACCTGTAGCTATTTGACAGTACAGACTGGCACGAAAGAATATTGCTGATATACTACAACAAATGCTACTATGTTGTATACATTGAATTAATAATAACTCTAGCCTGAAAACATACAGAAGTATTCCCAGGACCTAACATTAAACTTCTAATTGCCTAACTTGGACAGCTTGTGTAACTATGGTTCAGGTGTCATCAAGAAATAGAGATGGTCTCCCCAAGGCTAGGAGTAGGAGTCTAATTTAGGTACCTTTATTTCCTGTTGACCAGTTTAGGGAGTCTGGATACCTAAAGATAAGCATTGTGAATACTCCACAAAGGCCTAGTTGCAAACTTAACATTTGATAAAAACAAGTGAATTAGTTGTGTTACTTGCAGGGTAGAATAATCCCCTTCTAGCTATTGATGTGATTTCTGAGAAGTTTCAAAAAAGGAGCTTTCTGGCTCAGGTATTGTCCTAATCCTCATTGGCAGTTACTAACATCTCCATACCTTTTCACTGAGGATGTAGGTATCACTCCGGTATGATTTAATAATTATGATGCAGATGTCATGATTTAGAGTGGTGGGAAGGTCATGTATAAATAGACTCCATAAGTAACACGATAACATTATTCACCTGTTGCATCCCACTTTACTGTGTCTCAGTGCCACAGTATCAATCACTTTGTCGTGTGGGAAAACTGAAGCAGAAAAGACTCGGAGACACATGCTGCTCTTCCAAATTCTGATTCGCTTAACCCAGCTACATAGTAAAAGATAACACTAAGTACAATTGCTGAGTTGGAGCAGTGAAATATGGTGAATGGCAGCACTGCCTTCTCTGCCAAGGGGGAGGGAAGACCCTCGGGCTCTGATAGGGTGCAGCAGCCCTAGTCAGGGCAGGCACAGCTGGATCCATTCTTCCTCCCTCTTCTTCCTCCGCTCATGTTTTCGCACAGGCTTGTTGTTCTCAACCCTTCTTGTTATCTCCACTGTATTTTCAGTTTATTTAGGTTGTTTTTGTGGTGAATGTATATTCCTTGTCCTCCGTTATGACTTAAAATGGGTTCAACCCAGTTCTCAGAGTTGTATTCCTTTGATGACCGTTAATTGACCATTTGTGGTTTGTGCTCATACCCTCGGGCTCTCTAATACCATACTGTGCTTGTCTTTTAAGGCTTTTGTTATGATATTGTGCTTTAACTCTCAAAGGCACCTGCTATAATCCTGTGATTGCTCAGTCAGGAAGGGACCCCCAGTGGGTATAGTTCTATTGTAAAAACACATTTTTGTGTTTTTCTCCATCTTTGACACAAACCAGGAAATTTATAACAGAGCTGACATTAATTGGTGATGTAGAGAAGTACCAAAGACAGCCCCCAAACATCAATTGATACTTTTTCCTGACAATTTCCTAATCTCCTTATACTACTCATGAGACTATATACCCAGACTGTCATCAATCTTAAGGTGTTTTCACACCACAAACAGGGCATTACCTTTGATTATCACATAAAATCATTCTGATTTTCTGCATTTAAAATTGGTAATAGACCTCAATAATCCCATCAGTAATCCAAGGGATCATATGTAGCATGAATCAATAGTTACGGGCAGAGGTATAGCAGGTTTTATTGTGTCCTTAAAAATGTGGCCACGTTTCTGTGGTCATTATAGTAACAACTGTTACTATCTTGACGATATTGTTACTATATATATTACATTCAGAAGACTATACTTTTTAGATATATAAGATAACATACAGACTTTCAAAACCTCCATGTTCTCACATTGTTCTGAATATTCTTACTCCAAGTGTTGTTTAGCTAACAAGTTCTTTTTAGGTGAAAGGAGGCTGCTGTTGCAGGATATGACAGAGTGACATCAGACACAGCTCTGCTTAGTCTTTCCTCTGGTACAGTATATACTGGATTAACCATACCCAGATTTTTAAATTATACCTCTGTCATTAGTATGTTTTGAGTGTCCATCTTTGAAGAGTTCTGTTATGCGAGACATTACTGACTCCTGTACTTTTTACTGCTTTCACACATGAAACATTCATAAATATTGGGGGTTTTCCTTTAATATTTTTTCAGTTTGACAAAACCTGGTGGAATATATTGGCAGGACAGAACTTGTGAAATTAGTCAAGCATAATGTTCAAATTGTTGATACGAACCCAGTATGCTGTTTTGTAACTTCCAGCGTTCATTTGTCTAGACAATTGTGAATGGCTATTATTCTGGGAGTTTCTGTCTTTATATTATCACATGGGTTTATTTCACAACTTCTTAATCCTCAGGAGAACAGTGCCACTGGGTTTTAGTTGGGTTTTTAGTGTTTTGAAGGCTGTGTGAGATACCATTTAAAATATTCAGTCCTAGTTGACTGAATATTACATGATCAGTAGCCTTATTTTCTTGCCCCAGCAAAAAAAAAGGTTCTCATCAACTGAAAACCAGCTCACTGTATTTAAATGCCTAAGATTTTGTTGCCTACTTGTAGTTTTTATTGACCATTTTTTTGAACAGTGTCTTTATAACTCATCAGCAGCTTGGTATGAAATGCATTGGACTTCAGAGATTTTGATGGAGGCAGGAAATTATTTTTCCACAAGGAAAAAAATTGTCATGTGAAACACTTAAGAAAACCCCTAAGAACAATTCAGCCTATTGGTTAATAAATACACAGTGCCAAAGCTAAAATATCTTGGTTTTGTTTTCTACTTCAGTTTTATAATAAGAGCTGAAATTTTCAGAATCGTACAGTTCATTGTATTGGTAAATAAATACAGAGTGCCAAAGCTAAAATAGCTGGGTTTTTGTTTTCCATTTAATTTTTTTAGGAGAGATAATTTTTTTTTAATAATACAGTCCTCTGATTAATAAAATGTTGCAAAATACTTAGTTAGTAGTTATGATTGCTCCTCAGTGTTTAGCCTCACAGAAAGATTAAATTCTCTGAGTCCCACAAATACGTAGTCATAGCAGATTGAAATATTAATACTTTCATACCGGGGAAGAGAGTGAATTAAAACAAGCAAGCTACATAGAATATTTTTAGGTTTTATCTTTTACTAGTATCTATTAAAAATTCCAGAAAACCAAATTGTCACTGGTAGTAGCTCTCTTAGCACAGTTACTCAGCTGTTTTGTTTGCTTAATTCTTCTTCTTTCTGTAAAGTATCTTTAGGGAACATGTGGGGGAGTTAAAAAGAACCACCGCATGCTTAGCTTGTTTACAAGATGTGAAACTCCCACATCAGTTTCATTTTAGGTTTCTTCAGGCTTTCAGGATGATGGCGAAAAAAAAAAAAAAAAAAAAAAAAAAAAAAAAAAACAGAAAAAAGATTTTCTAAGATATATAAACCAAAAGGCAACAAACCAGAGAAGAGTATGTTACACAGACACATTTCTAGGTATGATAAAAGAGCAGGGTGCAGCAAGAAAAGGATTTTATTGCTCTATGACTTTTATGATCAAATGCATGTGAATGCAGTAGCTCTACATCTTCAGCACAAATGGATGCCATACCCACAATTCTGGCAACCTTCATTCTATTGAATTACTTCTCAAAGCTTCCACCTCTTTCTTTTCACAGAGTCTTGCTGATTTTTTTTCCAAGAGAAAATAAACAGAATATGACATGACCTTCCTTCTTTCTTTGGCTAGCTTGTTCTCCTTTTCCCCTTTTCATCATGTTCAGAGAATTTTCTCCTCCTCTTTTCTTCTCTCATCTCTCCACTGCTTGAATTCCTATATCATTCATCTCTCCTCTGTAAGCTCATACCCATTTTACACCTAACTTTTCATTACCTTAGCAGAGGTTGTAAGAGACGAGGTTTCCACTAGATAATGGAAACTTCTAACTCATTGCTAATTCTTCTTGATTTTTCTAATGTTTTCCCTCTGATGTCTTATAAAGAGTAATGCTTGTTTTAAGAGTAACTTTTTCTTACACTACACCTGCGCAGCACTGGGTACAAAGAGCTTTACTTCTCACCTAGCAGAAAGATATTATTACAATAACCAACCTAAGGTGTATCTACACCTCAGAATCTGCTCTTTCCTCTTAGCTATATTTCCCTCAGGTGGGAAGCTATTTACTTAGAGCTAGTTAATAGGAAAAACAAGCACAAGAACATTGATTGACTTCAGGCTGTGTGTAGCTGGAGCAATGTGTGTAAATAGGATATTTTTATTACTGTCCTCTGCTATTTTAAGACTAATGCATCTTAACTTCTACCAAAATACAATCCCTTTTAGAAATCTGATGAGCTTTTTCTACTGCAGTGTGCGATTCACATATAAACTATGTTTTTCATGTGGGCGTTTAAATCGGGCAGTCTGCATGCAAAACATCCCCGAGCCACAAGACATCTCTAAAAGCATATAAAAGACACTGCTGTAGTCTGAACATTTAATTTCTTCTGATGAGTTAATACTGCAACAGTTTATAAAGAAAATACCCATGCATATATCCATTTAATGTATAAAGAAAACACTGCCATAGAACAGCTTCATGCCAGTTCTTGAGTGAAGAGTAAACAGCATCCTAGGTGACCATGATATGTGGGTTAACTGACTTAACCAAGGGAAATATGGCTGTGGTTGTGGGGTTCACACCCTTATAATCTGTCTAAAGTGCTCACACTGTCAAACTAATGTTAGATTTGTTCTGAGCTAAATCAGAAAATGCAAGAACTCCTCTTTTTCCCTGTTTGAAGATCAAGCTGTGACAAACAAGATGCCAGATGAATAGTGTCTGTTCTATTACATCATGTTTAAACGCTGTAGATCATCTACTACCTCTAAAGAGGTAGTGCTGAGTAGGGATTTTAATCAAACCTCAGTTGAATTTATCAGTGTGATATTTTTCACACAGTTTTGCAAAGAAAATTGAAGGACTTTCCTTCAATTGTTTTAAAGTTATGATAAATAAGACATAAATCTATCCTAAAAATGCTTGTCATAAGCAACAGCAGTGTCATTCAACAAACTTGACTTTCATTTCTGTGTTTTAAGAACAGCAAATTTTCTGCTGGGTTTCACAGATATGAGAATGACTGTTCAACTTACAGAATACAAGGCAACTACAAATACTAATGATAATTCATAGAATCATAGAATCACAGAAAATTTTGGGTTGGAAGGGACCTTTAAAGGTCATCTAGTCCAACCCCCCCCCCCAATGACCAGGGACATCTTCAACTAGATCAGATTGCTGAGAGACCCTTCCAACCTGACTTTGAATGTTTCCAGGGGTGGAGCATCTACCACCTCTCTGGGCAACCTGCTCCAGTGTTTCACCGCCCTCATCGTAAAAAATTTCTTCCTTATATATAGTCTAAATCTACCATCTTTTAGTTTAAAACCATTACTCCTTGTCTTATCACAACAGGCCCTGCTAAAAAGTCTGTCCCCATCTTTCTTATAAGCCCCCTTTAAGTACTGAAAGGCTGCAATAAGGTCTCCCTGGAGCCTTCTCTTCTCCAGGCTGAACAACCCCAACTCTCTCAGCCTTTCTTCATACGAGAGGTGTTCCACCCCTCTGATCATTTTTGTGACCCGCTCCAATAGGTCCAACTCTTTCCTGTGCTGAGGACTCCAGAGCTGGACGCAGTACTCCAGGTGGGGTCTCACCAGAGCAGAGTAGAGGGGCAGAATCACCTCCCTCGATCTGCTGGCCACGCTGCTTTTGATGCAGCCCAGGATACGGTTGGCCTTCTGGGCTACGAGTGTACGTTGTCAGCTCATGTCCAGCTTTTCATCCACCAGTACCCCCAAGTCCTTCTCCGCAGGGCTGCTCTCAATCCCTTCATCTGCCAGCCAGTATTGATACTGGGAGTTGCCCTGACCCAGGTGCACGACCTTGCACTTGGCCTTGTTGAACCTCATGAGGTTCTCAAGCTTGCCCAGGTCCCATCCCTCAGGCATGTCAACCATACTACTCAGCTTGGTGTCATCTTCAAACTTGCTGAGGGTGCACTCAATCTCGCTGTCTGTGTCACTGATGAAAATATTAAACAGCACTGGTCCCAGTACGGACCCCTGAGGAACACCACTTGTCACCAGTCTCCACCTGGACATCGAGCCGTTGACCACTACCCTCTGTATGCAACTATCCAACCAATTCCTCATCCACCAAACAGTCAATCCATCAAATCCATATCTCCCCAATTTAGAGAGAAGGCTGTTGTGGGAGATCGTGTCGAAGGCTTTTTGGAAGTCCAGATAGATGACATCCATTGCTTTTCCCTTGTCCACTGATGCAGTTACTCCATCACAGAAAGCCACCAGGTTAGTCAGGCAGGACTCGCCCTTNTTGGTCAGGTAGGTCTCGCCCTTGGTGAAGCCATGCTGGCTGTCTCAAATCAGCTCCCTGTCTTCCATGTGCTTTAGCACAGCTTCTAGGAGGATCTGTTCCATGATCTTGCCAGGCACAGAGGTGAGGCCGACAGGTCAATAATTCCCAGGGGTCTTCCTTTGTACCCTTTTTAAAAATGGGTGGAAAGTTTCCCTTCTTCTAGTCACCAGGGACTTCACCTGACTGTCACAACTTTTCAAGAGTGGCTTGGCAAGTACATCAGCCAACTCCCTCAGGACGCTGGGATGCATCTCATCAGGTCCAATAGACTTATGTATGTTCAGGTTCCTCAGGTGGTCACGAACTTGATCTTCCCTTACAGTGGCAGGGACTTTGCTCCCCTAGTCCCTGCCTTGCGGTCCATCCACTCGAGAGGTATGGGAGGAGAGGTTGCCAGTGAAGACTGAGGCAAAAAAGTTGTTGAGTACCTCAGCCTTCTCCTTGTCCATTGTTACCAGTTTGCCAGTCTTGCTCATCAGGTGGGGTACACTTTCTTTGACCTTCCTTTTCTGGCTGACATACCTGTAGAAGCCCTTCTTATTATTCTTTGTGTCCCTTTCCAAGTTCAGCTCCAGCTGCACCTTTGCCTTCTTGACCTCATCCCTACACAACCAGGCAGCGTCCCTATACTCTTCCCAGGATACCTGTCCCTGCTTCCACTGCCTGTGCATTTCCTTCTTGCCCTTTAGTTTGACCAGCAGGTCTCGACTAATCCATGCCAGTCTCTTGCCTTCCTTTCCTGATTTCTTACACCTGGGGATTGAGACCTCTTGCTTTCTATGGAAAGTGCCCTTAAAGATCTGCCAGCTCTGTTCTGCTCCCTTGTCCCCGAGGGCAGTTTCCCAGGGGGGTCCCATTGAGTAACTGCTTGAAGAGCTGGAAGTTTGCTTTCCTAAAATGCAGGGTCCTGACTTTACTCTTCGCCTGACCCATATCTGTCAGGACTGTAAACTCCACCAGTGCATGACCACGGCAGCCCAGGCTGCCTCCAATCTTGATGCCACTGATTAGCTCACTTGTGTTAGTGACCAACAGGTCCAGTATCGCATCCCCTCTGGTAAGGGTGTCTATTACCTGGCTTAAGAAGTCACCTTCAATGCATTCCAGGAGTCTCCTGGATTGCCTACAGCTTGCCATGCTACTTTTCCAGCAGATGTCAGGGTGGTTGAAGTCTGCCAGCAGGACGAGAGCCTGTGAGCACAAGGCCTCCTGTAGCTGGAATCATCAGAAGGCTTCGTCAATAAGCTCCCCTTGATTGGGTGGCCTGTGGCAGACACCAACCACAAGGTTCCCTTTGTTGCCTCGGCCTCTGATTCTTACCCATAAACTTTCAACCTGTTCATGGCTGTTCTTCAGAGACAGCTCTTCACACTCTATCCATTTCTTGATGTAGAGGGCATCGCCTCTGCCACTCCTACCTCACTTGTCCCTTTTTAGCAGCCTGTAGCTATCGATAGCTGCATTCCAGTCATGGGAATCGTCCCACCAAGTTTCAGTAACGGCAACTAGGTCGTAGCTTTCTAGGAGCACGGTGGCTTCCAACTCATCCTGTTTGTTGCCCATGCTGGGTGCATTGGTGTAGAGGCACTTCAGCTGGGCTGTTACCCTTGTCACCTTCTTAGAGGAACACCCCTTAATTCCTTTGAAGTATTTCACTGGCATTTCCCTGTTGGCTCCTATTACCTCAGGATCCCCTAGCTCATCTCCGTATGACTTAAGGTGTGCTGCGGTGTAGCCAGCATGTCTCAGAGCAACAGGCTGAGGGCGCTTACTAGCACCCCATCCCTCTAACCTGTGTCATCCCACAGCTTGTCACGGGTAAGCCTGATATTATCTCCCTCCCTCTTCAAGTCTAGTTTAAAGCTCTGTCAATGAGCCCCACTAGCTTGTGAGCAAAGACCCTCTTTCCCCTTTGAGAAAGGTGAATCCCATCTGATGCTAGCAAGCTTGGTGCCGTGTAGGCCACCCCATTATCAAAAAAGCCAAAATTGTGACAGTGACACCAGCCACAGAGCCACGTATTAATAGACTGGGCCCATCTGTTTCTTCCAGTGTCGCTGCCCGCAACTGGAAGGAGAGAGGAAAAAATAACCTGTGCTCCAGATTCCCTTACCAACCATCCCAAGGCCCTGAAGTCTCTTTTGATTGCTCTTGGACCATGCATTGCAGCTTCATTGCCACCCACATGGAAGAGCAGTAATGGGTAACAGCTCGAGGGCCATACCAGGCTAGGAAGTTTCCTAGTGATGTCCTTAACCCAGGCCCCAGGGAGGCAGCAGACTTCCCTAGGAGGAGAGTCTGTCCATCATATTGGACCCTCTTTTCCCCTCAGAAAGGAGTCACCTACAACTATAACCCCTCTTTTCTTCCTTGTGGAGGTGGTCATGATATGGGGAGTAGGCCTTTGTGACCATGGCAACACCTCTGGTGTAGATGGACCATCATCCACATCATCCATTGACTGGCCTTCCACATCCAGACCCTCATACCTATTGTACAGAGGCACCTGGGAAGGCAAGGTGGGCGCCTGCTGCCCCAAGCGTGGACCTGCCTCCATTCACTCCTTTCCTTTAAGCTACTGCCTTCAGCCTGGCAGGGGCAGGTTACAGGATCCCCTTGATCTTGGCCTTTTTTCTGGTGGCTGTTCCTGTTTCTATCTCAGGGAAGGAAGAGCTTGGTTCCACCAGTCTGTCTCTTTCTCAGACTCCCTGATGCTCCCTAACCTTTCTACTTACTCTTGTAGCTCTGCCACCAAGCTGAGCAGATCATCCACCTGGTCACACCTCACACAGCTGTTCTCACTGCTGCCATCCATTACCAGTGAAAGGCTCTGGCATTCCCTGCAGTCTGAGACCTGGGTGGCTGCGTGCTTTTGTGGGAGCTCTGTCTGGGTTGCCACACCCACTCTGGCGAGTGCAGAGGACATGGCTTTCCACCAGGTGGATACCATAGCTAAGCTCCTTCTGAGAGGGTGATGACCACCAACTGAACTCACCTCTTGAGCCGGTAGGGTGGCTATGCCCTTCCTGCATGGCCTGCCGCGCAAACTGCCGTGCCAGGCCCTGGCTGCCGTGCCGCGCCCTGTTTGCCCGCTTGGTTGGTGGCGCTTCTGGTCACTCGGGCTCCCCAGGCTGCTTTTTATAGGCGTGGGGGAGATCGTGGTTCCTCTGGCAAGGCCCAGGCCTTGTCAGCGTCTCCCACGAGAGGTGCTGGCTCCTGGTGGGTTTCTCCACTGCCCTGGCATTTCCCTGCCTCAGGAAAACCCTTTGTGTGCTGAGATCTGCTGCTCCTCTGCAGATCTGGCTGACTCTGGAACAGCTCCCCTCAGCGATAATTCAGGCTACAGAATTAATTAATGTATTTTGTAAATATTCCAGAAATTTAGGAAAGGTATTTCTATTTTTTCTACCTGTTCTATGAATTATTATTGACAGTAAAGGGCTATATAAGAAATAAATAGTAATAGACTATTACTGGAACAAAAAGTGAATCTTTAAGAATCCACTGGATTGGAGGAAATGATACTTAGCTTAAAAATGAATGCCTAAAAAATACCTCTGAGGCGGAAAAATAGAAGTCATTGTTTCAGTAAGGGTAGAATCTTCTTTCCTCATTCTCTCCCTTCCTTCTTCCCATGAAAAATATGTGCTGGACTCTACTATCATACTATTTATATATAGTTTTTGATTACCTCCCTGTTCTAGCATCTCACTAGTGTGGTTATATTTGGTCTGTGTTGAAAGCTTCTCCAGTTGCTTTAGTCTTTGCCATTGACTGGGTTTCTATAGGGAACAAAGTAACACAGGTGAACTTGTAGTACTGATTTTGTGACTAATTTCTGAGGAATTTCTGAGTAGAGAATGTTTTCTACCTTGTCCTGAATGTTCATTTCCCCTTTCTGCCAGCCTTAGCTGTAGTTCTTTCCTCAGTGAGTGGGAAAAACTCCCAGAAGATTAGTGGCTGGGAAGGGTTCACTGAGGCAGCTGCAGGCAAATATTTGTAGGTATGACTCTCTCGATTTCGTATCTAGTACAAGACAGTTAACATAAGGATGGTAGTTATGGGATGGTAGTTCTTCTGTCATAGCAGAAGAATCTGATCCAAATAAAATCCAAGATGTGTTTTGAGAGCAAAATTGTAGTACGAAAATGTGTTGGTTTAGGTCAAACAATGGAATATTTTTACAAAATACACTTTTAAAAAAAATTTTTTTGAAC
Source organism: Balaeniceps rex (assembly GCA_013401315.1). NCBI lineage: Eukaryota > Metazoa > Chordata > Aves > Pelecaniformes > Balaenicipitidae > Balaeniceps > Balaeniceps rex. The sequence continues at coordinate 10,596 of VYZW01031214.1, read as the reverse complement.
ACATCTTATAATTAGGGAATCTGTGTAGCTGCAACAAGGCTGATATGGATTTCAAGAAGCTTTCAATTTTTCCATTTGTTATCTCTAGTTACAGGAACTAATCTTCTTCTGGGAAATCAATGCTTAAATCGTAAGACACTCACATGCAGTGGTACAGGATGCAAACTAGGACAGAATAAGTAGAAAACATTTTGTTCTAGGTTCATGAGTCGGTCTTACCCCCTCTGGGTACAGATTATGTTTCAGGACATTTGAATAACAGCATAAAAAAATCAGTTCCCTTTGCAGCTAAATGAACTATGAATTAAATTTGTTATCAGATCACCAGTAGCTGCTAAGCATTTTCCAGCTGAGTAAGCTAATAAACCTATTTACTCTTTCTGCACGAGCAAGCTCAGGCCCATTAGCTGCAGATGCCTTCAGCAATATTCTTTGACATATAGAAGGTCATTCTCCTTTCATTGTCTTCGTATCTTTATAGTTTAATGGTTAGCAAAAAGAACAGCTGCAATAGTTCTATTGAATAGCTAATTAGTAATTTAAAATTTCAGTTGTAGGATTGTTATCCCCTTTAACCTCATTCTGATGGCTTAGTGTTTTATGTGCATTTACTTTGAAAATTCTTGGTTTAAACTGGTATCACCTGTAGTAATTTAAATTGTCAGAGGCTTTATTAGAATTTGGTAGCAAGAATACCTTGCACATCAAAAGACCTCTTCTCGCTCTTGTTCTTTTCTTTGTTATTCAACATTTGAGTGTTTGCTTGCAAGAAGCCTGTCAAGTGGTGCATTGGGCAGAAGCTAATGGATGATTTAATTTACCCTGCCTTCTGACAGGTACTGCATACTTTCCCCTTTTGTGACAAGATGGCAGGACAGGTTCAGTTTTCTAATACATTTCTCAGGAACTGTTGCACCCTTGTAAGCTTCTGCTGTAGGGTTACTAAAATGAAAATGCATTATTGCTTTTATTGTCAGTATGACCGTGTTTTCTTCAGCAACTTCAGTTATGGCTGCCACACTTGCTATCTGTGCTCTGTTGCAAATATTTCCCAGAAGGACGCAACCTGTTCACAGTGCAAGTTTGTGATACAAGAAACATCAGCAGGAGACAAAAGGACAGATTTCATTTTTGCTTTACAAGAATGATAAACTTCATGATGTTTCTTGTTGAACCCACGGAGTGTTGCTTCTGGACCTATGAGTTGTTCTGCTTTATCAGAGCAACAGTTGTTTTAAATTCTTATCCTGCTGCAGGGAGTAAGATACCTGAAGGAGAATAATATATTCCCACCCACTCCGTCCAGAAAAAGCTCTATTGCATGCTCTTTTCCCTTCTAGGGAGTTTATATCCTGCCTAGTAATAGCCAATTGTTCCTATCATTGTCTCAATTTTCAATTTTATTTATTTTTTTCTTTTATTACTATGCTATGTAAGCTCCTCAAGCTTATAAGAGGGATTTAAATATCTGCCTACACTTCCTTGGGATTCTCAGTTTTTCATTTCACACCTCAATTTGCTTAGAATGATTTCCAAGTTTCTACAGTTCTACCACAACCTGGTAGAACCCTTCTGTAATTGCTTGTACCAAGCAGAGGGCAAATACTCATAAAATGTTATTTTTACTTTTACTAATAGGCTAATAATATGAATTCCATTAATAAATATTGATATTTTTACTGTTATTATTGATAAAGGATATTAGAAGTACCCTCAAGTTAAATGACAATAAATCCCTGGTTTAACTCAGTCATTTTTCTCTGTTTTCAGAGATACCCAACTGTTCAGATTTTAGCCAAGGGGAAAAAAGGTGTAAAATTAATTGAGTAGTAAATTAAAATTAATATCAACAGTAAACCTTGACACCAGCTGTGAGACACCTTATGTCATCAGATGAACCTTCCTGCGTTAGGGTGATTTATTCTGGAAGAAATATGGCTAGTTATATTCTTTCTTATTGCTGGATCAGTACTGGGCCTTGCTATGTATTGAGGAATCTTTACTTTGCTTCCACTTCTATGTGTTCTTTGAGCTCTGCTGGCATTGACTTTTTTGAACAGAAAGGGTCTCCTTTCTTTTGTTGCCTCACAGCTTTTGGCATGCTTGCTTTGGTTGAAGTAGAATGCAATCCAGACTTTGCTTCTGCTTTTGCTTACGGTCTCTTCCTGGTGTTAGTAGGATTCAAGTGGATGGTCTTGGTCAGGTCCTTAAGCTGGTCTTTCTCAATTATACGGTTAATACATGTGCAAGGAAATTGCAAGTCCTTGTTATGTGAGAAGTTTATAACTGTATGGCATGGTAAAGTGTTTTTCAATGCCTTTGAAATTCTTACCTCAAAACTTCTGAAGTATCATTTTCCTTTCACAAATGTTTGAGAGTTTGAAGACCTCTTATATATGAACAGTCTTACATATAAATACATAGGACCATATTATCCTAAGAGCTCTACTGAATTCCAAAGTCTCCATCAATTTGCATTACATGCAAACCTGACCTCTAGACACAGTATTTGAAAGCTTATATTTGTTAGAGTTGTTGTTCCATACCATACTTTATTCTGTTAAACTGCTATCTAGGAATCTTATTTTATTTTCTGAATGTGGTCACCAAGATGCCAATAAATTATTCTTCAGTCTGTACATCTAGGGTGAGGAGACAAGCCCGGAACTTCCATAAAGAATATACCAAATAACTGAGAACATAAAATCTTTGCATTGAGGGAGTTGTAGTAGAAAGAAAACATGTGAGATCAAGAATATACATAAATCACAAAACATGAAACAAAACGTGGTTTAAGAATAAGCACAGAGTTTTAAACAGAGGGACACTGACTATGGGGCGGGGGGTGTGTCGAAAAATGTATCTCTCTTGCTCTACACTTTCATGTAGAGAAATTTACTGGTGCAAAACAGTTGTTTTACCTAAGTATGCATAGTCTTGTAATTCTTGAAGCAATTTTTCATAAGAAAGTTGTCCCAAAAACTGCTGGAAATGGGGGGAAATTCTGGGTCTTAGATCAATCAGACCTTTTGCTGTATACCTTGTGACCTGTGCTGCACCTTTCATGGCACCTCAGAAACGCTGTCAAGGGCCTTCGTGTTCTAAAGCCAGCTTTCTTTGAGCAGATGTTAGAGCAGGCAACACTTGAAAATAGACAAATGTCAAAATGACTGGGCTAAGATAAATGGCGTTTGTCCACTGATTTTTCCCCCTGGCCCCCATGTCCTTGCAGGTGGCAGGGGTCCTTTATTCCCATCTTGCTCCCAGCCCATGAACCTTTCAGTTGACTCCTGCACTCCATCAAATTGCATGCAGTCCCTTCTTGATCCCTAGGAAAAGTCTCTCTTTCCATGGAGCCTGGCTGGGTGCCTGTGCTCTGACAGGCATACCGACCTGCACTATTGGCTCTGTTTGCTGCCCTCACCCCACCTGTCCCTCCTTCTCTGGCCCAGTGCTGGAGACCTCTCTCATAGAGTGGATTTCTGCACTCCCCTGGGGAGGATGAGCCCTGCCCTCCCGCCATGCGGTTCGCCAGATGGATGGTGCAGCCGCCAGGAGAAGGCAAACAGGGGCTTTCTCTCGGCTGTCCAAACATAGCCTATTGAAAGAATGTAGCATCATATAAAATAGATAAATAAAATAGATGTTGTCTGTCAGAGTCAAACAGATTTTTCTTTTTTAGGAAAGTTCAGAATACCAGGCACTGAAATTGGAAATCATACTACGCTTCCTTTTCTGTAATCCATACGCTGACATTTCTAGGACAATCCCAGGCTGTCTTATTATGAATATATTATAATATTCACAACTTCTGATTCAAATTTAGCTTTTCAAAGTGTCTGAGTCCCATATATAGGCAACAGAGAGAAGCACGTGTCATTGAAGACAATCAGAAGGATTTTTCCTCTCTGTTGACATGATGGTGCTTAATTCCAGAGGAGTGATTCACTAGGTGTAAATTAGGGAGCTATTCAGTGTTTGGTTTTCTCTGGGGACCAATTTGAATTAAAGCTAGCCCTCCTTACATGAATGCTCATTCTTGTCACGGTACTTCCATTCACTGTCTCCTCAGTCTTTTTCCTGCAGCTCTTAAGCTGTGGTCTGAAAGCTGATGTTAAATTGATTACCAAGGTGATCCCTCCCCAAATAATTTCTTTTTAACTTTGAAAATTTCCATGGCATGATTTACCATGCAGCCCCACAAATTGCTGCACACCCAATATTTCATCCATTATAATACAAGATCATAAATCTAACATATTTACTCACTGCTCCTGCCAGCCCTGTGCTAGGTTTCAAAACAAAGCTGAAGCCCCACAGCCTCACAGCTACCATGTCCTACCAATGTCGTTATATTTCAGCTACAAAAAATTGAATTTCTGTACTTTTGACACACTTGAGCACAGGTTTTGTGTGAGCTGTTCACACAGTTTCTATTCATGCTAGAGGCAGTTTCAAAGTCCTTTGCTGTCAGAAGTATCATCACAATTTTCATATGCTTTCACAGCAGCAGTAAAAGGCTGGTGAAATATGGCTAACTGGAAATGTAAACTTTATGAGCAGTGTCTGAATTTTTAGTTCCGTGGCATTAACTGAGACAAGAAGGGAAAACAGGAGTGTTGCATTTAACAGGAAACAGACCTTGGGAGTATGTCCTTCATTCTCCTTATTTTTGTATTACTTGAATTTAATGTGCTTTAAGAAAATAAAAAATAGATAGATGTTAAGCTAGTATCTTCTATGGGTTTGCATCCCTGAAAGCAATGCTAGGGGATCTTCCCACCCCCTGCCACACTAGAATTCTGGGGGAAGGGGGAAATATATTCTCTTGATTTCTTCAAATCCTCCCCCCTCCCATCAGTCCTGCTAGCATTTCTTGGACTTTTGTTTCATTTTTTTCTAATATTTCAGATTAAGAGCTCCAAGGAATAGTACCCAGGCAGAACTCCCATGCAGACAAGAAAAAACCCTCATATTGTATCTAAGTTCTTACTACAGCTTTTGTGCTGCTGATCTTTGCAGTGACTTCCTTTGTTTCTGATACACCAAACAAAGGACTACTCAATAACGGTTTTACTGTTGACTTTAGTGAAGACTACCTGTAGCATTCCCAAGCTTCACTGAGACTTGATATTTCTAATAAATCAAAGTTACATTCCTTGGGAAGAGTGAAACTTTCAGTATAAAAAACCACTAGTGATGTGCTTAGAAACAAAATGATTGTGTTGGTAGATGCTTATCACTTAAGGTCAATGAAAGAACAAACCAGGGTTTTATTTCTACAGCCTGTCTATAAGCAAGGGATAAATTGCATTTCTATTGTATCTTATAAGTCAGGTATAAACTTGTAAAAGAAAATGCGAAACTGCATATATGCAAAGCCCTTTTTATGTCCATTGCTTTTGCTATGGTATTAAGGTTTCTGTCCAACACTGCTCCTTTCAGTCTCAAGTTGCTTTGACTTTAATGGGGAGCTTCAAGGAAGCATCACACTGTAGCCTGTAAAAGAAGATTTTTTTTTTTTTTTTTAACTATGAGAGTGCTTAATTTAGGTTTTAGTATTTGCCACAGTGCTCACCACAATTCTTTATTGCTCTTAACTGTGATATTCAGTTTTCCCTTTCTACTCACTTCTTTCAGTTTGGTCTAATCTGAATCAGCACAAGAACTCCGTGAATATGTATTCCATTAAGTATCATGAAATACTCCTTCATGTGAACTTTTAGGAACCTTTTAAACTTACTTTTCTTTTTATTTTAAAGCTATTTGTATTGCATTGAGATTACTCTTATGTTGACAGAGTAGATGTACCATTGACTGACTGGCAAGGACCAATCTAATATTAATTCACAATATTACTAGTAGATCCCTGGAATAAACAGAACATATGCTTTCAGAAAAATAGGGCAACAGCCAGTCTATCCCCTGCCCCTGAAGGATCGGTGGTGCTGAACAGATGTTTGGTCTAACCTGGTTTTCAATGCTTCCAGCAATGGAAAGGCCATCATATCCCCAGCAGGTCTGTTCCTCTGTTTCCCTATCCTTGCTGTTAGAAAGTTCAGCTAATGTTTGACCTGAGTCTTCCCTGATTCAGAATAAGCTTGTTATTTTTGCATGTGAAAGTTGAAATAGATTATTCCTTCCCTTTAGCAACAACCTTTCATGCAATTGAAGACTGATACCGTACCCTGGTGGTCTTATCTCTGTTAGACTTAAAAGTAAATACTCTTTCAGTCTTTTCTCATAGGTCATGTTTTCCAGAGTTCTGATCAGTCTCTCCTCTGTACTTTCTCCCCTGCCAAATCCGCACATGGCTGAAGCCCTAACCTATGCTGGATGTGGAAAGAGAACATGTCTTGTAGCTTATGCTCTTGATTATACGTTCCACTTTGATGCTTGCTTTTTCCAGAAATAGCATAGATAGTGTCTACTCATATTTAACTTGTGCTAAACTGTAATAGCAGACACTTTTGTGTAGAACAGACACATGACAACTTGTCCTGTATGTAGTGTCTTGCAGTTAATTATTCCCTCCTGAGTTCAGTATCTTGTACTTGTCCTTACTGAATCCAATCCTGTTTTGTTTATTTTTTCCTCAAGAAATGTCTTTAGTTTTTCAAGATAATTGTAAGCCTGTCCTCGTGCTGTCCCAGTGGCATGCTGTCCCATCTGACCAAAAAAAACCCCCCAAATAGCCATCACCCATTCATCAGTATTGAACGGGGACACTCCATTTCAACTGTGAACCACTGCCTGTGATATAAGATTTTGGTTTTCCATCAATTCAATCTCAAGTAATTTCATCTAGAACATGTCTATCACATTGTCTGTAACATGGGTGACATTGTCATGTGGGCCAGTGTCAAAAGCCGTAAGAAAGTCAATGTAAGAGACATCTAAGGCTCCTCCTTGTGTATAAGACTGCCTATTCTAGCACAAAAAGAAATCAGACATTCAGCTCTAGACAGACTAAATGTTTCCTACTACTCATTTCCTTGTGTTCTTCCAAGTGCTTATACATCATTGCTTGTTCTAAAATTTCTCCTTTCTCTAGGATTTCTAATTACTACAGCTTTATGACTAGTCCTTTTCTCCCTGCCCCCTCCCTTTAAAGGTTTAAGCTCTGTTTCCCCTTGGTAATCTCTTTAATACCTAGTCCATTCTTCACAAGATCTGAGATAACTTAATAGTCTGTGTGAAATAAATGTTCCTACTTGTCCTACAAGCCACAGCTACCAAGGGGCAGTGTGCTTCTGCTCCCAGACAAGTCTAAGTGATGTATTACTGACTTGATCAGTAAACCGTAAGGAGTTACTTAACATTTGCCAAGAAGGAGACTAAACATACAGCATATACTAAATAGCTAACTTTTCATAGGCTACATGCAGATATGATTAAAAAGGGAATTTCCTGAAGTCACTCAGCAGATCAGTAGTAGCCCAATAATTCTGAATTCTGGCCATTCTGCATCTTTTATTGTTGCCTTTGTACATTGTGTCACAAAGGAGAACTTTAACATGCAGCTAAAATCTAGAAAGCCCAGCCTTTGCTATGTCTTTGTATAGAATATTATTTCTTTTTTTTCCTTGAGACTCTGAGAACTCTCAGAATATGAGTATTGCTGAATGTAATGCAGTATTTCAATTTTACTTTTTAAAGCTATTTTTAATTCCAGCACCTACTTTAAGTAAAGTACTATGCACCAAATACCAGGTATCATTTTGAAAACTGCCCTCACAGTTAGGGTTTGAGATAGTACATATTAATTATACTAATGGAGATTGATGTGATTCCAGCTTTTTGAAGTATGTATGTTACTGATTATACAGTGTTTCCTTTGGCCAATGTGGAATAAGGTTATTGGAGAGAAAATTTAAAGGAAAGATGAAGTATATTATTTTCCCTTTTTTTTCTTTTTTTTTTCTTGAAGCATTTTGTTTCCTGGGCTCAGGAATAAAGTTTGGCAGAATTATTTGCACAACCTCTCAGCATTTTCAAGTTCTTGATATGAATTTTTCAGATCTTGTGTCTAAAGGAAACTGTAATAAAATAATTACTTAAATGAAGTGAGTCCCTCGGCAGGTNTCCTAATATCTCTCTGATGAGAAAAGAAGTATATTTTATATTTATAATGTGTGTGGAGGAGAGGAAGAGGCCAGGGACCAGGGAAGAGGAGCAGTAGAAGTTCGATGTGTGTGGGGACAGACAGTACATGTCCTCAGGACCTCTAGGGATGGGAGCAAACAATACTTCACCATTGCTGCCCTAATGGCTTAGAACCCATTTTGTTTGTTTTAGCACAGAGCTGAATCTACTGAAGAAACATAGGACAGATATGATAGGGATACCTTCAGTCATAGTTAAA
>VYZW01031213.1:46056-57323 GCA_013401315.1 Balaeniceps rex | reverse complement strand
TGCAGAACGTAAGAGAACTTTAAAATATTTATAAATTTTAAGAAAATACATGTTGTTGCTGAGCACCGCTTTTATCAAAGATGTACTTACCCACCTTAAAAATGAACATCAAAAGGTACTTGGCAGAAGTAAACATATCATGATGGTATCTTTGAATTTAAACTGTGAGTCAATGACTGAATATTAAGTAGCAGCTTTCTCTATATCATTAAGTTCTCCATTTAGAATATGTTTTACTCTTTGAACAAGAAGTCAACCCTAGTATTAAAACTCACTGAGTCATGCTTCTGTTGTAGATTTTCTCAGCAGCTGCATCCACACCACAGAGGTACCTGGCTGCACATTCCCTTGGACCGTTTCATCTAACAACCTAGCTGTCCTCAGCTCACTTTTCAATTGCTCATGGAGCTCTCTCTGCATTTCTATCTTTGGCCTCACTTTACAACAAAATGAAATCTGAATTTTCTGTTCTAATTGCAGGAAATTTAATACTTCTCTTGCAAGCATCAAGGTTTCTGCATTACAGCCAGCAGAAAGCACAGACGACTAAAGATCAGATGAGAAGACATACCGGAAAGTCTCGAGAATCTGCAACATTTTGTTTTTGTTAGCCTCACTAGACAATCTGAGCCACCACAGAGATATTTTAAGGAATATAAAAAGAGGAAAAGGGCCTCAGATGTACCATGGGATTATATCTTAGCTGGTATTCAGGCCTAGGTTTAAGGCCTAATCAACATCAGGATTTGGGTTTGGCTTCAGCAGTTTCAAAATTTTACAACGGTACTTTGAAGTTTTGCAGCTAAACTTCTGATTTACCACTTTGAAAATCTGAGCTCTGTTCTGCCTGGCTCAGCTCAATTCCCATGTGAGCTCCAGCAAGCCCCTGAGCTGCCCCTGACCTTGGTCCGCTGCCCGGTCTGAGCCACACTCAGCCTTGTTTGTTCAGTGCAAGTTCCTTAAGCCCCGTGTTTTCCCACTATGTGTTTTCTATCACAAAGAGACCCTGATGCTGGCTGGAGCCTCATAAATCCAACAAATGCACACTTTCCTGAACAGTGAAATGTTAGAGACATGCTGTCCTTGTAAGAGATTAGTTTAGTGTCATAACTGGAAAAACAGGGCTCTCCAGGCTTAGGCAGAAGTAGAAATAAAGTGTACAAGTGACTATACAACCAGAGATTTGACTCTTTTTATTTAACTAAAATTATGAAGGGGGCTTAACTTTGAAGTTCCCAGTTCAGAATATTTCTCGTTTAAAATTAAATCTTCTGGCATTATTGTTACCTAATGCAAGGAACAGCGTTTCTGTCCTACATATATCACTTGAACCGTGTGTTACTAATGTGAAAAGAAAAAGCAAAAATAAATTAAAAAAAACCCTTAAGGTTTATCAATTTATAGTGTCAAATGTAAGCCTGGGAAGAGGAAAGGTTGTATCTTAATTGATTATGTTTTTAAAAAGTGGCCATATGTAAGTGATTATAGCAACACATCAGACCATATTCTGATTAAAAAATCCTTATCTGCTGGTAGTCTGTGTCAGAGATGTAGAACAGCAACAATTTCCTCTACTGCTGATCAAGCCATATTGGCTGGCTATGAAGAATGAAAATATTAATTCAAGGAGGTAATATTTCTAAATTCTTCAAATTGGGACTAACCAAAATTATAAAGAGGAGGAAGCTGGTAGTAAAAGCAACACCTTACAGCTAGCACACAAAGTCAGACTTTGTCACTTCACTAAGCAGGCCAATAAAAAATTTCTGATACACCCAAAAGAAAAAAAAACCTCTCTGAAAGTTGGAAGAGTAACAACAGGAAAAATAATTACAATACAGCAGGAAAGAAATCCTCAACTTTTGCAGTCAAAAGAGCATTTTCAAAATACTTATCATTTGTAAACCTCTTCCTTACAAGACACAGTACTGCTATCTCCACTACACAACTGGAGGAACAGTCTAAGAAAGGTTAATCAACTCACCCAAGGTTGAGAAGATGCAGAAATAGACCTTATGGCGTCTGATTCTATATCAGCTCACCTATACCTTTGATTCTATACGACCTTAACTGTAAAATTGCCTGAGACCATTGACCTAGAAAACACTCTGAAGTTCTCGAGGAACGTTTCAAAACAGGCTTTGCTTTGCTCTTACGTAGCTTGAGAATGCCACGGCAAGAACCTTAAGCAATATAATTTGGTGCCGAGAAGAAGTTACACTTGTGACAATAATGACAAAAATTTAGATGTTCAGCGTGCAGCTTAGCTGAAAAAATCAGCTCAAGTACATGGTGGTTTTATTACCTCATTTGTTTTGTCGAGCTTTACTCTCAGGGCTGTTCATTCTTTAACCTTTCCCTACCAGCTAGCCTGGAGAAGCACAGAGCCCAGTTCCCATGGAGAACGACCACCTATATGGTGCATTTGTGGGGATGTTACTGAGGTATCACTCCTAAAAAGTTGAACAAAGTACCTCACAGGAAAAAAATAACCCTAGTTTTCAACACTGCAAAAGCACACAGCAGTGAATGAGTCAGTTCTAAGAAATCAAACCCAGAATATCTGGCACCCTGAATAGCAGCCTAACAGAAGCTCTCACACCATTGAGCATCTTTCAATGGTGGCCTCAATCCCGACTAAAACCTCTGGACAGTACCAGACCATAAGTGAAAAGGGGTACATTCATCAGTGAGGGTATATGGATTACCTATATGAAACTTTGTAAAAAAATAGGGCATATGAAAAGTCTAGCAAGAGCTGGAATTAGCTGAAATCTGTGGCATACTGATCTTTTGGGCTGACAGGGGATCAAAAGTAAGGGTTTCTGACATCAGGGATCTGTATGCTGATGACTGAATAAAATCAAGGTTGGAGTAGTTTAACTGTAAACATCAGAAAACTCCCAAGTGCTAGAAAAATCCCAAGACCAGACTCTTTGAGGAGTTGCCATCTAAAAGTCCTTTGGGCTGAGGTTTGACTGACTTTTCTTTATTGCCCAAAGGGCCTGACAAACTCCTGATGAATATAAGAAAAGCCACCCAAGCAATGAAATAGCCAACATAGCCTCTGTGGACTGTGACCATAACTGCTATTGCACAGTTACATGGTGACAATAAATCATTGCACCAGTGAAGTCACTAACTTAGTACCTAATTTGCAGCCACGTTTCAAATCTCAACCTAAGATTTACATTCATGGGTAGTTTGTGGTCACCACATAAAGCAAAATACATTGACCTTTTTTAGCTTACAATACTTAAAGAATTAGATATTTTGCTTTTGGCTTAATAATGCCATAGGCTGTCAATCTGAATACAGAAATTTCTGGATATATTTATCAAATCTCTAGCAGCCAAAGTGACATGCTCAGGTCTTTTTCACATATCTTTTTTGCATGGTTCCTATAAGACCACTCTCCCTGACACAAAAAAACCCACCTATGTGCTGTATTTATACTTAATTCACTTATTCAGAACTGTAAATGTAATTCCAAATGGTGAAGAACTGAAGAGAATGGAGAATATTTGCAAATCTGATTTTTAAACTCAATTAAATGAATCAGTTCATTGACCTGTATAACTAACGAACACCTAAATACTAATTTGCTTGTGTAGGCAAACAAATTACAAGGCAATACAACAAAAATGAGGAGAAATAAAAACTTATGACTGCACTTTAAACACCTGCCATCCAAACAAAAACAAGGAAGGAAATTACCTTATGGAGCTTTCCACAGCTTGGCTGGCCCTAATATTTAATTAGTTAGTTTATGTTTAAACAGTACTTACTCTTACAAACTGATCTATCAGGATATCTGAAAGTATTAAGAATGCCATTTCCCATAGCCACACAAAGTTGGAATAGGATTTTTAGCAGGAAAATATCAAGATGCATTAGAAAGTCAATGGCATACCAAGTAAGCTCACACAATCCCTTCTCTACCTGCCCTAAACACACTGATTGATTTTGATTGGTTTTGCTGTTCCTTTTTTCTCTTATGTGCACAGAGACTATACTAAGATATAATCCAGCTTTTCCCATTTCAAACCTTTCAGAGATGCAAAATTTAGAGAGGCAAGAGGAAAAAAAGAGAAGCTTGAGACCTGTTGAGATCACATTAAGACTCTTTCAAAATGCTTTTTTTTTTCAGTTATGGAGAATGGCATGAAAAGAAAAAAAAATTTACAAAGCTACCCCCAGGTCAATTTGCTGATCTGTGATATAAGTAATCCTCGAGTCTCTTTATGTCATTTAGTCACAGAAATTAATACTTATTATCTGCCTATAGGCAGATCTGACCTTCAGGTAATTTTCTGCTCAGATAAGACAAACCCCTTATTTGAAATAAAACTTCTTCACTGCTCGCTTATCATAAAAGAGAAGGGGGAAAAAAAGATGACTTAAGACAGTGAAGGAATGCCAAATCTGGGCACACTGGCGTGCAGGAGGTGCTTGACCCTGACTGTGCCCTCTGCTCTGGACAGCACGAGTGGGAGTCGTTATCCCTCTGGCTCTCCAGGTAACCTGCGCATGATAAAGCCCATGTCATATCCTGCATGCATGTTTCAAAAGTCTGATTGAGAATTCTGGGAGTTGAAGGGTGGGGTGGGGGTGAGGGAAATTAGATTTCTTTACTTTAGACGAGGAATGTTTTCAATGTTTTATAGCCTCTCCCGGGAAGTCAGAACTGTCAGACTGAGAAACACCAAACTGTAGGGTGATTATGTTTCATCTCCGCTATTCGTGTTTGTACACAGATAATGAAGCTTTCAGAGGCACCTTCAAGAAGGTGCCCAGGACTCAAAAGTGTCTGCTCTGACCTCCTGGTTTCCTCCCAGAGATCAGAATGAAGAGCACCCGTGAAGGCTTTGGCAACCAGAGAGGAACATCTCTAAAAGGACAATCCTTGAAAAATTACATGTGCCTTCTCAGAAACGTTACGTAGCCTCAGCTTCACTGGCTTGAGAAACAGCTCAGATATCCCTCAAGAGTACACAGAAATGTTAGTTATACAAGCACCTGGCCAGATTCTTCGTGAATGGGGTTGGATTGAAGGAGAAAAAGAGAAAATTGAATTGCTTGTCTGTTAAGAGGAAAGGAATGGCTGCAAGGAGAAGGGCAGGCTGGATAGTGATAGCTTTACGTTTTCAAGAGAGGAACAAAAGCAGAACAAGCCTTCTGGCCTCTGAGCTTCTGCTTGTTGTTTCCCAGGGTACAGGGATTTCAAGGAAAGGAGCACACACAAAATGAAGAGCCCAGATGATGAAGGACAAGTAAGAAATAAAAGGCATTAAATTTGTTCACGATTCTGCAAAACTACCATTTAATTTTAAATCAAATCCTTTTGAAATGCAAAAGGAGAAATCAGGAACAAGAAGGCATTTAAATTGAATTAAGCTGCCAAAACAGCATGAGGTCCATAAAAAAATTGCATGGGTGTGAAAAAGCTGCAGCAAGAGTCTGACAAACTGCTGTGATGAAAGGGAACTGGACTTTGTCTCCTCATCCCAAATACATGAGCTATCGTGATCCTGCCTGCATCTGCTGTGGTCAAGAGCCTTTGTCTTCAGTCGTTACTTTTCTACCACTCCTACCGCTCTTGGCTTCTAACAAGAGTTATTTAAATTGGTATGGTATTTACACAGGTACAAATGATAACCACAGAAGCATTTTCATCTTGATAGGCTCATCCATGTGATACGGAAACCTGATGTGCTGGAAGTAAAGCTGTGTATAAAAGCTAACATTTAATAAAGTTCTCTGAGCTACATATGGACTACTAATACTTTATGCACCTCTGTGAAAATGCAAACAAGAAATTAAAAAAAATGGTCTCTGTTCAAGAAGGAATAAAAAGCTCGTAATGCTGGCAGGGAATAAGCTTCCACGAGATATAACAAAAATCTCTTCTAAGCCTAAGTGTTCCAGCTGATTGCAATAGTCTTGCATTAAAGAGCTTTGCATGGCAATACAATGCTAAACCAGAGAGATTATTATTATTATTATTATTATAAATAAGCAAATCAGCTGCTAGACAGCAGCAGATAGCTCAGAGAACTGAATAACAACAGCATTTTAAAGTTATAAAATCATTTATGTTCTAGAGGATCTCAAAACACTTACCAACTTAGGGATCATTTTATTCATTACAGGAGTGAAAGCACCTCTAAGTAAACTAAACATACCCTTCACAATTAGCAACGAAGAAGACAGAAACATAAGCAATTTCTCTCTGTGTTCCGTAAATATTGGCATGGTTAGTTCTGAATAGCTTTAGTTGCACTGCTGTAAATATAGTAATCTCCTCTTAATCATGAAATACATAATGAGGAAAAACACTTAATTAGTATATCTCCCTCAGAAATTATTTACCTAATGAGAGGCAATTGCAGTGAATGCTGCTTAATCGGAACAGTGTTAGCATATATTCCATGCCATGGTACGTACTCAGTCATTACCAAGGATTTCTGTGGTGGTTAGCCGGGTGTTAAAATAGCTGCAAAATTTTAACTTTCTGTCAATTGGTACACAAGTTGCCAAAAAAGACATAGTTAAGCAAACAGAATGTGATTTCTGTTCTTGCATTTCTATTCAAGTATATTATTTTATGTCAGCTGTCTCCCTAATTCTACAATCAGAGACTTAAAAACTGAATGCTAGGAAGTATTTTTAATTTCTTCCATTTGGGCAAACACTATAAATTCCTACAGGGAATTACAGCACAGACATAGAAACTGCATGTGCAAACAGAACACAGGTCCCAAGCTTTCACAGATGATTATTCTTAAAATCTCTTATAACCATAAAAGCCACTTAATTAGGACTCCAGGATATCTAATTAGATTTCCCAATTACCAAGATACAAATGTACCCCAAACCAGCTGTAAGTCTGGAGCGGGGGAAAAAAAAGATTGCAGGCATGTTGCCTCATCCTCTCTCTGCCTGCAGCTGCCCTGTGAAGAGCTGAGAGCTGGGTGGTACCACTGCTCACTGGTGGGACTGTGACATGAGACCAGGTGACGGAGTCACCGGTTCACCCGTCAAGGGGACAGAGGCAAACCAGGCAACCACACTTCTGAAGCAATAGGGTGCTCACTGCCAGCTGGAGGCGAGATGGTTTCTGGTAAACTCGTAGTATTTTAGGCTATGAGGACGGTCTACCTCCAAAATGCATTTTTAATACACACTTCTGCATTTAGAGCCAGAATCTTACCCCATTTCCAGTCATGCTACATTTTTACCAGCAGGAGAAATGCTTCTAAGAAAACTGCACTGCAGAAACTGCCGAGATGAACCCAAACTCACCTGCTCCCTCTTCTACACCACAGAGTGAGCTCAGGATAGTTTTCCAAAGGCTAGATGGAGCTGCCAGAGCTCAAATAATCCTTATCCAGCACTGGGATCTGTATGGCTGTGCCTGTGCTGTGCAGCCACTGCACTCTCAGCAGTCATTTGGTCCTCTCAAGGCCAAATCCTCATTCGCATTGTCATGGCACCGGAGCTCGCTAGACATGCTGGGGCAACAGTGCCCCCAGTCAGGCTGCCATGAGAATTAATAAGGTCCATATAGACCACACTGACCCTTCAGGTCATGTTCTTGGGCAGTGTGGACAAATAGACAACCTGGAAAATCCTTGGCAGATGCAATCCAACTTTACCAAACTACATCCTCTGACAGAGAACATCAGGGGCACCAGACGGCACGTTGCCCCACAGATCCCATGCAGGGCTGTTTCACAGCTGGAGCAGGCAGTGCATCTGTGAGCACACAGAAACACATTTCAGAGCCATCCCTGCTGCCCCAGTGTCACAAAATCCTTCCTTCAGTATTCAAAAGTAAGGATAATAGGTCCATGGGATGTCACGGTCTTGCCTTCTCTGCTCCTCAGACCACCCTACCCACTTGATGGTCAAACACATGAAGTTCGTATCTATGACACACTCTCCTCTCAGTCTCACCCAGTGTCCACCCATCTCCATCATCCAAAGTCCCCTACCCAGTACTGACTGGGCAGCCAGGTGGCCACTCTCATGTGAGATGGCTTCTCAGGCCCAGGGGCCTTGCACAGTATCTTCTGGATGAAAGCAGGCAGAGGAAGGGAGGCGCAGGCTTTGCACTGGCCTTGCATGGAGACTCTCTCGCTATCCATTTCACAATCACCACTGTAATCCAGGAACAGGGCCAGCTGAATCCTTGCCTACTCCAATTTGCTGCTGAAGCAAGAGTCACCCATCCTTGCCCACAGACATCTCCAAAGTGCTCACATAGCAGTCAAGAGAGATTGCTACAACAAATATGTCTGTAGGAAGGAGCTAAAGGTTCCCTTTATGCTGAAAATAATTCAGATAATGTTCTCTCCTGGATCAGGATGTGCTGAGTGCACGTGGTGATGGCTCCTTGTATTCAGCACAGGTCTATGTCTGAGGAAAGACCACCCCAGACCTATATGGAAACATTTCAAAAGCCAGATCCCACATGACTTCAACTCTGTGCAAATGAAAGCTGAGGACAGACTTCTGATGGGCACTCGCTGTGCCCATTGGGGTTGCTGTGTGTCACCCAGGAAAATCAGCTGCCTGGACAGATAGCCCTCAGACTCTTGCTTTAGAGGCCAAACTGTGGTTTACATACTAAAGCAGGAGACAATCTTTTCTGCCCGTTGTGACTTCTATATGATGGCAGGACTCTAAGGTATCCTCTTCTTTCCTCACAACCCCTGCAAATGGGAAAATAAATTTTATTTTTGTCCTGCAAACTAACAGTAGATTTTTTTTTTCCTGGCACAGGTAAGCTGTGTATTACTTTTACATGTGTTTTGCCTCTTGACGAGGTGCTCTAGGGAGCAATCTGAATTGCCACACCATCAATCTCTGAGCTTTATGCTTACTCTTCCAGTGCAGTGACCTGGGCCATCTTCCTGGGGGCTGCTGAGTTCAGCTGACCCCCAAACAAGCACTTCTTCCATGGGAGAGGCAGGGTAAGCTCCCAGATCTCCTCACTCTTCTTCTACAAGGTAGATTTGTGGTATAAGTCAGCCTGCCCCACACAGATGGGCCAAAAGTGGACAATTTGGGGCAGAACAAGTATTAGACATGCTTTGCCAAGGCCCCAGGGGATAGATATTATCTATTTATCTATTACTGTGCATTGTGCCATAGCGTGTGTCTGGAGTCACCTTCAGGGTATGCACATAGACAAGGTGGTTTTCTACTGAGCTGGGCCTTTGGGAGTAACCTTACAGAGCATGATGGTAGATGTAATGCTGCAGATTGCAAAACTTTCAGCACCCCTTAAGCATTGCAGCCCATTAACAACCCCAACACCCAACAGCTCCTTTATTTTCATGTAATTTAAATTACATGTGTTTAAGTAGATGGCTTTTACTAGTAGCTGATAACATTGAACAGATGAGAAGCATTATGTAAAAGCCCATCAAACCCCAGAAGGGGGATAGTGAAGAGGGAGTAAACATGTACTAGAAGAGCAATTATCATTGTTCTCTGTGTCTTGTGCAGTTTATATTACCCAGAGTAGTCACACAAAGTATGAAAAGCTTTAGCTTTTTTATATTGGGACATTTGTTTTTCTGGGGATCTTCTGTCTGACCCTGCCCTCCCTTCTCCAGCAACATCCTCCACAGAAATTACTTTGGGGATCCTTTCTAATTTGAATACCCCATGAAAAGGATATCAGAAATCTAAGGCTGGGAAGAATTTCAGAAGTGTTTATACTTCTGGACTGGCAGCTTTCCAAGAGTGCCTGCGAGCACACTTGCTGGAGGAGGAGAAAAGAAAAAGCAAAATGGGGAGAAAGAAAACAGGTGTATTATACAACGCTCATGCTCTCATCCTACAGTGCTGTCTGCAGTACATCTACTTGCTTATCAGCAGCAAGTTTGCAAAGCAAGGAAAGTGCATATTAAGGAAATCTTGCCCAAATAACAGCTTGGATCTGATTTCAAGTTTCAACTCTCACAGGCAAGGCAACTGATAGATACTGGTATTACAAAGTAAAAGCCACACATAATCATTTGCAATTTGGAGACACTTAAAATCCACAGGACTGCAACAGATAGACAGAGTTCTTCAAGAAAAAATTACATTTATTTAATTACATATCTCCTAATATCATTGGCTTTAATAAGACCTTAACAGTATATCTGCAGTAATACATTTTCTGCAAATTATTTTCCTGAAGAGAAAGTAACATAATCCACTTGAAGCAGGCAGAAACATGGGAGGACTTTCTGTCAGGTGCAGAAGTTGTTCTAGTCCTTGGCCCCACAAGCATAAGTACAATCCTGAGCACAACACTGAGCTCCTTTGCCCTGAGCTTTTCCATTCTTCATGCAGGAATACTGATGCTTGTGCAGGTCTTACAGAATTGCTGTAGTCTTCTTAGCATTTGACATACACCATTAAATCTCCTGATGGGAGGCAAGGTGCTAGAACAAAAATATTAAAAATTTTTACTCATTGCATATCAGAAAACATTGATGCTACACATTGCAGTATTCTAGCAGTCCATGTAAAACTGTTCTGTCATGAACTCAAGAAGATTCTCTGTTTTTTGGGACTACTTCATGAGGTTTCACCCTTCAAAGCTATCATTTGGATTTGGGTTTCTAATAAACTCGAAAATATATAGAATTCTGCCTCATTTGAATCTAAGACCTCATCTGGGAAATACAATGTGAATCTAATGTGCTCTGGAGTACTTCAGTGTTCAAGGCACCACAAAGGCAGAGTGAAAGAAGACTGCAACATATTATGATCTTGCTGCAACGGCATGAGAAACAGGCAGAAATAAAACCCCAGGGTTTCTGCATGTTTATGATGTCAAATTACTGATTTCTCCTCAATAAGTAGAAGAACAGTTCTAGCTAGAAGCCTCCAAAAACAAGAGAATCATGTAAGTCACATCTGCATCACACTGTGGAGCGAAGCATAGATGACAGAGTGAGTGAAAACCACACTGGCTTCAGAAGCCAGTACAGGATAGCTGCTGTAGCACAGTTTTTTTTCCTCAAGCTGCAAGACCTATTAGCTTGGGCACGGTGCCATGCTAACACAGCTGAATAGGAACAAGGTTTTACATCCAAGATGTTATATGCTTTCAGGAACAAGGCACTACACCCAAACAGCGCTGTGCTGCACTTTGTGATCTTTATGTGCACTTGAGATCTTTATACCTTTATACCCAACAAAGGAGTTTGCTCCTGCAGAAGAAAAGCAGGCTTCTTGTAGTGCATCGGATGTTTTTATTA
>VYZW01031213.1:27649-44127 GCA_013401315.1 Balaeniceps rex | reverse complement strand
AGATACCATAGGAAATTTATATGCGAATTATTTCTTTCCATGAACTTGTATATCTGATAGGAGCCTAAATGAAATAACACTATTTGTAACATTACATTACTGGGGGTCCTGGTGGACACCAAGTTGAACATAGGCCAGCACTGTGCCCTTGTGGCAAAGAAGGCTAATGGTACCCTGGGCTGCACGAACAGGAGTGTTACCAGCAAATCAAGGGAGGTGATCCTTCCCTTCTATTCAGCATTGGTGAGGCCATACTTGGAGTACTGTGCACAGTTCTGGGCTTCCCAGTACAACAGAGAGATGGAGCTACTGGAGAGAGTCCAGTAAACGGCCACCAAGATGATGAAGGGACTGGAGCATCTCTCCTATGAGGAAAGGCTGAGAGAGCTGGGGCTGTTCAGGCTGGAGAAGAGAAGACTCAGGGGGAATCTCATCATATTGTATACATACCTGAAGGGACGGTGTGGAAAGATAGAGCCAGACTCTTTCCAGTAGTGCCCAGTGACAGGATCAGAGGCAATGGGCACAAACTGAAACACGGAAGGTTCCTCCTGAACATCAGGAAACACTTTTTTACTGTGAGGGTGACTCAGCATGAGAACAGGTTGCCCAGAGTGGTGGTGGAGTCTCCATCCTTGAAGATCTTCAAAAGCCATCTGGACATGGTCTTGGGCAGCAAACTCTAGGTGTCCCTGCTGGAGCAGGGGGGCTGGACCAGATGACCTCCAGAGGTCCCTTCCAACCTCAACGACACTGTGATTCTGTATTTTGTTCCGGCAAAACAGCAAAAGTAATTAACCGTAGGAAAAGTTTCAATTAAGGAAAAAAGTCAGAGGTAAACAATTCTAGGATTATTAAAAATAGCATCCAAGTTATCAGAGTTATCCACTACCTTGACTGGAAGAAGTGTACAATTGTTATAAAATTTTACCAGAAATAGCGATACAAATTGATAAGAAGACCATACAATGACTTTGGGGTTCTATTTCTCATATTATCTAAGAGAAAAACATAAAACTAATACATGGCACAAAGCTGAGTAGAAAAGACTGCTTCCTCCACACTATCTATCATGCTGTACGTTCTGTATCATCTTTCTGAGCTGTATTTGCAGACCTCAGATAGATAAGGTCATGCCTTGTCTAACGACCTATCAAAACCACTTAGAACCTAAAACAAAAAAAAAGATTTCTGAAAAAAAGAAAGATACAGGAGCTGTACTTCTTCATTTGACATGGCTGCATGCTACTTAACACTTATTCCCTTAACAGGATGACTATCTTGATACAGTTTTTAGTGGCTAAGGAAACACCTTCAGGACAAACTATTTCAAGTAATGGAATTAATAAAAATCTCAGCACATGCAGAAGCCAAAATATCCATGAATCTGTTCTTACTTATTGCAATACATATACAAATGGTCTGTGTCGACAATCTCAAGACAATGTAATTATCTACCAGACGACAAGAGACAGAAATTTAACCAAAATGTAAGAGATATGAAGGAAACTGGAACTTGTTATTTCCTTTCTAATAATTCCGTATTCTCAAATATCTTTCCTGCCTGCCTGTATGCACCGTACTGCCTTATACAAAGAAAATGATAAGCGAACAAAATCAACCTCTGCCTTTTTGATCTGTCCCTTAGGATAAGAACACAGGCTGCTTTGGACAATAGGCTCATAATTCAACTGGAGTCTTCAAACACTTTCTGTAATTCAAATATAACACTTAAAGTTATGGTCCCAACAGGCTAAACTCCAGCTCTGGGTAGATAAGTCTGGATATCTCCAAAATAGCATCTGTTGGAATACCACAAGATGCCTGAATTACAGCAGCACCAGTGAGAGTCTGTGAAAGAAAATCAGAAAGCTGTAAAGATAAGTATGAGAAAGGAGAAAATGAGAAAATGGAAATAAATCTCAACTGATTAAAAAAAAAAGAAAAGAGATTTATAAAGTAATGGCCTCCCATTGCTAAGGAAATACAGAATTAGGGCCATTCTCACTGTACATTATCTAATGCCTAATTTTATGCCTGAAAGGAGGCTGATAATGGAAAGAAAATCAGGCTCAGTGAACCAAACACTTCAACTAGTTCTCCTGCATTCTGGACTCACATTTGGTCAGGTAGATGCAGGACTGCAGCCCATAATCTTAATTTGCATCAGATACCAAAAGGTATTCTGCCTGACTTCCATAGTCATTCTCACACAGTGCATGGCATCTGTTCAGTATTAACAACCGAAGTAATGAACTGCCTTCCACCAATGTAAACAAAGGTTTTGATTCTTCTCTTCATGTCGGTGCTGGAGCCAAAACAGTTCACTGGCTGACTCCACGACAGCTAAGGGTAGATCCTGGCATAAACCAGGCCAGTCAAATATAAAGCTATGTCTATTTCTATCTATGTTACATAAGTTTTCAGAGGCACTGAAGTGCTTATCTTGACTTATAGGAAAGAGGAAACCCAACAAAACCACAAACATTTGTGTGTGTTCCTATAACTCTGACCCAGCACAAAGAAATGTAACCATATTTGGTAGCGAACAGGAGTGAAATTGAGAGGCTGAGAGCTCTGGGAGTGCATTCCCACATAGTCCAGACAGTCTGCAGCTATTCTGAGTGCTACAGGCTAGAAACACTTACTGGTATCTGCTAAGGGCTGAAAGGGACTGGCTCTGCGACATGTATTTCAAAAACAACAGTGTATAATTAGGCTGTTTTTAAAGTAGTTTTACACTGTGAACACAGGTCTAGGTCTGTCCCATGCTGTGTGCTGACTGCCACCAGCACATGTCCTAGAGGAAAAAGGAGTTCTAAAAGCAGCCATGATGCCCTGAGACAGGACAACTAAGGAAATTTCATAGGAAAAACTATCTTAGGAATATTCTTAATGCAGACAAGTCACTCATGCAGGGAAGAATAAAGTGAACCTTCATAAATCTCTGAAAATTAATTTCCTTCTTTATCTTCATATTGTCTGTGATAGCACATGTGGTATGGACCAGTCATGATCCAGGCAAAAATACCACACAGTTTTCACATAAACACCCTGTGGAAACCTCGTACCTCTTGGGCACAGGGGTTCCTCCCTTAACACCACAAGGCTTTCAGCTGGGAAATATTTAACGTCCAAATCCTCAAAACCACACCCCAAACAGTTACTGCAATTAGCAGGACGCTGATACAGGAAACAATTGTCCATGTTCTGCAGAATACCTGATTCTAGTAAGTGCCAGGTAGCACTTGTTTTCAGTAAAGGTTTTAATGACCAAGTCATCTCTCAGTAAAAAGATTTCAGACCTGAGCATTTCACAGTCTTTAGCAGCAGTGATACAGGAAAACTTCTTTTAAAGTTTAATACATAATATAAAGAGGCATTCACAGAGAGTAAGGGTAGGAGAATTCTGCTATTGAGTAGTCCCATGTTTCTCGGAGTAAATTAAATGGCTACATTTACTGCAGAAGCTTAAGACGCATAGCATTTACTATTCCTTCGCAGCCATGATAAAATTTTGGTGACAAATTTTCATAGTGCTAATTCATCCACAGTGGTCTGGCTTTATCATCTCAAAGTCTCAGTCTTCTACCGTACACACAGGTGATCCCATTAACCTCAGTGGGATGAGAACCCACATCAGACTAACTAGCGGCGGAAACCTCTAAATCACGAGATATGGGGGCTGAACAGAAAAACACGCTGAATTCTTGAATGACTCAAGTGTGTTCAGCTCTAAACCAACAAACTGCACCTCAGGCAGGAAGCAGACCCTTTCAGTCTGTGCTACCACAGCAGCAGACTCCACTTTGCAGTATATGAGACTGTGGTGGGTTGGCCCCTGGTGGATGCCAGCTGCCCACCAAAGCCACTCTATCACTGCCCTCCTCAGCTGGACAGGGGAGACAAAATATAACGAAAGGCTCGTGGGTTCAGGTAAGGACAGGGAGAGATCATTTACCAATTACCATCACAGGCAAAACAGACTCAACTTGGGGAAATTAGTTTAATTTATTGCCAATCAAATCAGAGTAGGGTAATGAGAAATAAAAAATAAATCTTAAAACACCTTCCCCCCACCGCCCCCTTCTTCTTGGGCTTAACTTCGCTCCTGATTTTCTCTGCCTCCTCCCCTCCAGTGGCGCAGGGGGACGGGGAATGGGGGTTGCAGTCAGTTCATCACACGTTGTCTCTGCTGCTCCTTCCTCCTCAGGGGGAGGACTCCTTACACTCTTCCCCTGCTCCAGCGTGGGGTCCCTCCCACAGGAGACAGTCCTTCACAAACATCTTCAGTGTGGGTCCTTCCCACGGGCTGCAGTTACTCACAAACTGCTCCAGCATGTGTCCCCCATGGGGTCACAAGTCCCGTCAGCAAACCTGTTCCAGCATGGGCTCCTCTCTCCACGGGTCCACGGGTCCTGCCAGGAACCTGTCCCCAGCACAGGCTTCCCACAGGGTCACAGCCTCCTTTGGGTGCATTCACCTGCTCTGGCATGGGGTCCTCCATGGGCTGCAGGTGGATATCTGCTCCACTGTGGACCTCCATGGGCTGCAGGGGGACAGCCTGCCTCACCATGGTCTTCACCATGGGCTGCAGGGGAATCTCTGCTCCAGTGCCTGGAGCACCTCCTCCCCCTCCTTCTTCACTGACCTTGGTGCCTGCAGGGCTGTTCTTCTCATGTATTCTCACTCCTCTCTCCAGCTGCAATTGCGCAGGGTTTTTTCTTCCCCCCTTCTTAAATCTGTTATCACAGAAGCGCTACCACCATCACTGATTGGCTCGGCCTTGGTCAGTGGCGCATCCATCTTGGAGCCGGCTGGCATTGGCTCTATCGGACATAGGGGAAGCTTCTAGCAGCTTGTCACAGAAGCGCCCCTGTAGCCCCCTCTGCTACCAAAACCTTGCCATGCAAACCCAGTGCAGGCTATTCAGCAAAGAACTCACTTATTTTGTCAGCTTCTCACAGTGGCTTTAGAAACACATGAACTGACAGCTCTCCACTGTACAACCTCTGTGCGCTGTCCTGGCTTCCATTTCATTCATTCATTCGCATGCGTACAGTATTAAAACACATTGTGTTCCATATGTTAGTCAATGGTCACGTGTTTTTACCAGATTTCTTCTATAAACTATGAGCCCTCCCCCTTCACCTGAAGGATTATTTCTGAGTGCATGCCACTGAAGTTTCTAACCACTGATTTGAGCACGGTGGAATGTCAGTATTTGGGTGGTCCCTTTGCCAACGCAATCTCTGGGCGGTCAACTTAGTGCCAGGTTTCTCACCTGTGATGAAAATGCTGATTTGCTCCACAAAAACAGACAACACAGAAGTCATATGAAAGGGGTGCTGCTGGGAACAATTTTGCTCAAAATTGAGGTCCTATAAAATACTTTTTCCTAATATGTAAATCTCTTAAGCGCAGTTCAAAGACTTTTTTCCCACTGTTTTTCTAAGTACCTTTTGTCCACTTACAAACAACAGCAACCCAAAAATGAATTTTCTGCAGCAGAGACAAACCCAGTACTGTTGCATTTCACTCACAGTGGAAGACTTAAAAAGAACCCAGACTCTAGTACTGGAAACAATGTATTGACCAGACTCCTCTTATTGTCCACATAAAGAGGTGGCATCCGTTTTCCCAGTGCAGCCATTAACCTTTATGATGGCAGGAAGGATAGTCACCTTCCCTAACATCTCCACCAAATCACATGAGCAATGATATAACCAAAATACGAGCATTCCTGATTATGTGCTGGGTGCACACCATATTGTCATTAGCTATGGAGAAGCAATACATGTGTCCCTGTTTCATGGTGAGATATGCAGATAGCCCTCATACCATGGCCAGCCAAGTACTGAACCCAGAATTTTCCTCGGGCTGGTCTCAAAGTGGCTGAGCTGGTTTACTACCTTGTGGCTACTTGGCAGACTGCAGGTTGTGAGACCCCTGGGAAAGTGCAGAGCAAGAAAATTTATCCCTTGTAGAGGAGGACCAGGCTAGGGAACATTTCAACAATCTGGACATACACAAGTCTGTGGGACCTGATAGGATGCACTAACGGCTGCTGAGGGAACTGACTCTCTCAATCATCTTTGAAAGATCATGGCAATTAGGGGAGCAAAGGGTGTTCCTAAGGACTGAAAGAAAGCTAAGGTTGCTCCTAGCTACAAGAAAAGGAAGAAGGAGGATCTGGGGAACTACATGCTGATCAGCCTTGCCTTTACTCCTGGGAAGGTGATGGATAAAACAATCCAAACATATAAAGGACAAGAATATCATTTGGAGTAGTCAGCATGGATTTGTGAAGGGGAAATAATTCCTGAACAACCTGATAGCCTTCTATGATGAGATGAATGGCCTGGTGCATGACAGGAGAGCCAAGAGAGGTTGTTTTATCTTAACTTTAGCAGGGCTTTCCACACTCTTTCCCATCACACCCTCCTAGACAAACTATGAAGTACAGACTAGGTAAGTAGACAGTGAGGTGGACTGAAAACTGGCAGAACTGCCAGGCTCAAAGGGCTGTGATCACAAAGCCCAGCGCGAGACCAGTTGTCAGGCATTGACACTGGGACCAACACTGTTTAAACTTACCATTAATGACAGGACTGAGTGCACTTCCAGCAAGTTTGCAGGTGATACAAAACTGGGAGGAATGGTTAACATACTAGATGTGTGCTGCCATTCAGAGGGACTTTACAAGCTGGAGAAATGGGCAAACAGAGACCTCATGAAGTTCAGCAAAGGGAAATTCAAAGTCCTGCCCCTCAGCAGGAACAACCGCAGGCACCAGCATACGCTGGCAGCTGACCAGCTGGAAAGCAGCTCTGCAGAGAAGGATCTCAGGGTCCTAGTGAACAAGTTGAACATGAGTCAGCAATGCACCCTTATGGCAAAGAAGGGCAGCAGCTTCCTGGGCTGCACTAGGAAAAGCTTTGCCAACAGGTCAAGCAAGTGATCTCTCCTCTCTTCTCAGAACTGGTGAGATACATCTGTAGTGCTGGGTCCAGTTCTGGGCTCCCCAGTACAAGAGAGACATTGAAATACTGGAGCGACTCCAGTGCAGGGCCACCAAAGTGTTGAGGGGACTGGAAGAAGAAGAAGAAGAAAGAAGAAGAAGAAAGAAGAAGAGAGAAGAAGGAGGAGGAGGAGGAGGAGGAGGAGGTGAGGCTTTCTTAGAAGGTGAGGCTGAAGGACTTGTAGGTCTTGTTTAGCATGGAGAAGAGAAAGCTCAGGAGGATCTCGTACATTTGTAAAAATACTTGACAGGAGGGTATAAGGATGATAAAGCCAAACTCTTCTCAGCAGTGCCCAGTGACAGGACAAGAAGCAATGAGAACAATCTGAAATACAGGAAATTCCACATAAATGTAACTTTTTTTATGGTAAGGGTGATCAAACACTGGCATAGGTTGCCCAGAGAGGGTGTGGAGTCTCCATCCTTGGAGATACTCAAAACTCAACTGGACATGGCCTGGGCAACCTGCCTCAGTTGACACTTTCCTTGTGCTGGAGAGCTGCAATAGACGATCTCCAGAGGTGCCTTCTAACCTCAGTGACTCTACATTTCTATTCTATGCTTCTTACACCTATGCAGGATAGGACTCACAGCACCCCCAAAGCAGGTGACAGGAAAAGGGGTTGGGAGCTGAGAAGAAAGAACGTGGCAGGATAGACACTGCATTACCTGATATCCCTCACAGAAGTCTCATTGTCTGATAATCCCTCACAAAAAAAAGTGTCAGGC
This sequence comes from Balaeniceps rex, assembly GCA_013401315.1. Lineage (NCBI taxonomy): Eukaryota > Metazoa > Chordata > Aves > Pelecaniformes > Balaenicipitidae > Balaeniceps > Balaeniceps rex. The sequence continues at coordinate 36,377 of VYZW01031213.1, read as the reverse complement.
TGGAGGCCCAGGAGCAGCAAAGGTTCTGCTAGACCAGAACTTCTCCACCTTTCTCTAAGCCCAGTTTTAAAGTAACGTTGTAAACAAAGATGACAATACACAGTATTTTTATCCAGTTGAACAGTCCGAAGTTATTTTCACATGTGAATAAATATGTTCTTTTAAACTGCACAAAGCATCCTGATTTTCTGCTTCCTTGACCGTTACAAAGTCACTTTTACAATTCACAATACGTATGAAAGTGGATCAAAAAGGCTGCCCAATCCAAGCAGTACTTTTTACACATGCTTTTCTTTAACAGCTAAGCCCCTTCCCTTTCAAAAGCAAGATCCCCTTGCAGGAATAATGCAAGGATACAGAGGATGACAATTAGTCCCAAGACTTACACAAATTCAGGTGTATTGTTTTTCCAAATTGCTGCAAGTCCAAGATTATGGTCAGCTTTTACTTATGATTCTACTTGAGACTTTTCTGTTAGTTTTATGCATAACTCAGTAAAGGGCTAAAAAATATGGGAGGACTAAATTGAAAAGAGTATTTGGTAAGGACTGGCATAGGAGAGAGGGGATGCACTTATGTATCTGCATTGTTCTGAAAGCACGAAAGGAGAGCTCTGGGTCCTCCAGCTGAGATGAAACACTAAAAAGCTCAGAAAACCATTTCCTGTCAATGCTAGGTAAGATGCAGAAATGTTTCTAATGTCATGCAGACTTCAGGAGTAAAAGGCAGTTCACACAGATATGAGACAGGCAAAAAACCCTCAAAGAAAGCAGATTTTTCAAGCAGGAGACAGCCAGGTCTTACTTGATTTTTTCTCTATTTTTCTGATTCTGAATGAGAGCATATTTTTGAGTGACCTTTCATGAATTGTAAGTGATACTCATTTCAAGTTATGCTGTAGGTGTAATTTCTTGAGCACCATCATATTTTAAGGGGTTCTTCACTGGCTTAACTTTACACACAGAAGCACTCCTATTTTACATGTGCATAAAACTACTCAATATGTGAACATTCACAGGCTAGTGCCTAAGTTGTTAGGAGGCTTCTTATAACAAACTTGACTTTGATATCTCTCTGCAGTTCTAATGTGTTCTGTTACACAACAAACTATTATATTTTGAAATCATACTTCAAGTATTTTTCTGGAACAATCTACATTTTATAAAACAAAAAGATGAAGCATGGTTTGGTAGTTGACTATCTGAAACATCAGCACTCAAGCTGGTTTGGAAAACAGCAAAGGATGTTTTTGTTTTTTCTTTGAAACTTTTTCTGTTGTTAAGATGAACTTGAAAATACACACATACACATGAATATTTACTGGAGAAAGCTTATTGAGACAGAGCAGATACAAGAAACGTATTCTGGAAAAACAAGGCATTCAAGATACAACCAGCATCCCAGTACAGCACAGCTATTCACAATAGAAGAGATCTTTACACAAACTCAGCTCAAGTACCAAAAGCAATATCCACTCTACAGTACCTCTAACACATTTCTGAATCCCATCATGAAGTCATAATTCCTTTTTGGTGTGAACTGCAAATCTCTACTTAATAAACCAGGAGAATGTTGTGAGAAACCCACCTCCCACACCTGACATTTGGGCTACAGTTCAAACACAAACCTCTTCCCACTTCTCTTGTCTGTACGTAAGCAACGAATGATTTAACCTCCTCTCACATTCATTGCTTTCCTAAGTCTATCTCACACCAACTATTACATTACACACAAAATCTTCTTATACCATATTCGTAATACACCAAATAATAAACAGAATTCAGAACATCTGTTCATGAGTAGCTGAACCGTACCAGAGACTTATACCTACCTACCTCCCCATAAGTGTCTAGGAGCTTCCCTAGACTTAGAGATAACAACTGCAGATCCCAAAGTGCTATCACAGTTTTTCTCTGCAGTCCGGAAGGACTCCATTACCCTAGCTATCCACTTTGCAGATCAGATGGACACATGCACATGACTCCTGTCTACAGCAGTGTTAGAGGAGGGCATGGTTGGCTGTTTTTGTGTTCTCTTTTATTCCTTTGGAGGCTGCTGCTAGTTGACTTGCATGACAGAAATTTCCATACAGGTTCCAAAGATGGAGAATTATCCAGGATATATGGCCAGATTAGCCGTTTGCTAATTCTGAAACCATTCCCATTTGTATTTTTTCATCTTTTGTAATGTAAAAACTCAGATTAAGAATAGTTTTATTTATAAATCATAACACTAATTTTCTTTCTTTCTTTACCAAAACAAGTTGTATTTACATTCTTATCTATCACTTACCTAAAATGTAATCTGGAAGGAATACTGAAATTTTGCAAGATGTATTAACTAAAAATTAGTGCATTTAAGGTATGACATGTCCTGCCTAAAAGGCAAGAAAATGTAAAAACAGACTGGGTATGCTATACACCAAATTATTTTGTTGCCATTTCCTGTAGTATACACTACATCACCATCAGATGCAAGGAAATATAAATTAGAACAGAGATTGCCTCTGGCCTGACAGCTCTGGAGGGTCTACGTAACCCTTTAAATGACAATGACTGAAAGCATTAGAGGCTCGGGTCCATGCATTTTGCCGTTTCAATACTTCTACAAGGATAATATCCCATTCATTAAATGAAGAGCACTTCACAAAGGGTAAGCATTAAGTACTGGAGCATCCTGGTTGAAGTTTCTGTGATCTTTTCAAATGGTATTCTCAATACTTCTCCTGGACCCAGCGTCATTTCCTTGGTCTGCTTCTTATAACAATATGGGGAGATTTCAGCTGGAAATGTTGCTGTTAATACAGTGCATTGATCTTTTCACTGGACAGCAGAATTTGAGCTAGAAAGAAAGTCTGTTTCACCTTTTATAGTAAAATATCTATTCAGCAAGCAGATAAGGTACTCCTCATTTCTTTCACATCACTTCAAAAGGATGTTAGGCCCTAAAGCAATCACACTGCAAGTGTGTAATCAGTGCCTCAGCATCTTAAAGTAGGTAAGAATCACTGGAAGAAGCCCAGGGCAAGGTATGACAAACATCCCTAGAAAATGTTGATGTCCATATCCCATATTCCCAAAGGTTCTGATAGTACATGCTATTAAGAGCAAAAAGAGAAAACAAGATAGCAGTGTTCTCTATCCATTTTAGATATCCAACTGGGAAATTTGTGCAGGGTGGGGGTTCATGTGAACAAGTTGAATGTGAAGGACACAATGTGAGAGTGCTGGATGCATGTTTGGTGGGTGAGCCGGGTCAGCGGCAGCAGTTGGCATCCCTCCCTGCTGGCACTGCCCCACTCGTGAGGCTGCTGACACTGCAGCGGTGGCAGAATGGCTCACACCTCAGCCTCTGAGCTACACAGTCTGGTGCTCAGCAGACTCGCGGCAACTGAGATCAAAGCCGGTATCCCATAACATGCTGCGTTATGAGTGCAGCACTTCCAGAACTGACTCGTGTGTCATTTATCCGTCTCTCTTCTGGAGGTGGTCAGAGGAGGACAGGGAAATCTGGTGCCTGTAGCTAATCAGATCCTGGCTGCATGGCTTTATGCAGTGCAACCAAATGAGTTTATCTGAAACTCTAACAATGGTTCAAATTTCTATGACTCCGGATAGTACCAAGAGCCGCACACGCACATACAAATACATATAAAGACATTAGAGCATCATCAGCATATACATACTGACATCTTAAAAGGGTTCTGAAAAGCAACGCCTCCATGTGCACAAAGCTGCTTCAAGCACATTATTTAGGAAATGTCAGAGCATGTCAGCCAGCTGTCTGATAGTTAGATCAGAAAATATACTAAGTAACACCATATAGCCAGAAAATACTATATCTAAAAATGCCGAAAATTAGCAGGACTTGAGATGGGGTGAAATGCATATGGAAGGGCAAAATGGAAAAAAGACAAAACTTAAAATGACAGACATGGGCTTTTTGTTCTCCTTTATGCAGTTAAATATAGTAAATCAATTACAGTTATACTCACTTTGGGGTTGAAGTAATATAATGTGGCCTTAATGCAAGTGTGAGTTGCAAACCTTTACATCATCATGTTTAATCCCTCAGGAACTGAATACTGATTTTCTCACTCACGAAAATGATTCTGATGGTAATTTAGACTTCCTAGTTTGACCACACACATGCAGCAGGCAATGGTGTGAGTTAGAAATCCTTGACAGCTTTTCATTGCAAGGATGGCCCTGGCGATGTCTACTGCTGTTTTCTAGCAAGTGTTCATTTTTCAATGTGATTTAGAGAGATATGATGAATGTGTTCACGTCCTCATATGAACACAGCAATTGTATCTTTTCCTAACACCCTAATACACCCAGTCTATGAATGACAAAGAACATCATAGACTCCATTTTTGGCTGGAGGGGAGGATATTTTTGAGACTGAGTCCTTGCTCATTATCCACCAAATGAATCCACCTTCTGTAAGCTAGATTACTGAACTCTGCCCCTTAACATTTATAATACTTCAACATATGCTCAAAACAAGGAATTTACGTGCCCACACCAAAATCTGCTTTGATGCAGTTCTCTGCCAACTTTGCCTACATAACAGGCTGCTGCTGCTGCACAGCCGTAGCATTTGAAGCTTCTGGCATAACATACCATCTAGCTAACATACCTGCATTATTATTTTATTATGCAGAACATCATCAATGCTATATTAACTTTCAAAATTCCTAAATGGGCTGCTTGACACTGGAGTCACAAATTATTATCTTAGCCATTACAAAGTGCAGGCACAGTTCAGGAATTTGCAAAAGAGGATGCCAACAATTTGAAAGAGCCTGTTTCTAAACTTGCTAAGTTGCAGCAGAGCTGCAAAATACCCTTAGGCACAGGCAAATAAAACTATTACAGACTGCTTCAATGCACTTCTGTAAGAACTAACTACCTCTTTGCCTACTGCAGCCAGCTAGATTTTTTGTCTTATCCAGCACAACTAGCCAATATATGCTGCACTTAACCTCATTCCCTGCCTCCTACTGGCACAGCTAAATACAGAGGGCTTGGTTATAGCTGCTGCTGCCGCCTCTACGTTCATGAGGAGGATCAAGGTGGATGAGATCATAGCCTCTCTCAGAAGGGAGAGCTGCCTTTCACACCCTCCACCCTCCTCAGTGGCATCAGAAGCAGGAAGCCCGGTTTCTGAGCTCTCAGCTGGCTATTTGTCCCAGATACTTGTTTTGAGATAGCTTTTGTTTTTGTTTGGTCTTCATTCTTGATTCGTCCAGATCACTTTTACATTGCTGAGAAGCCTGTAATAAGCCCAGCAAGGTCAAAGTGGGATGGAAGAGAGAACAGAACAACCATGTGGCTGCAGCCCATCAAGCGCGTGAGGGCACATTGAGAGCTGCTTGTGGAGGAAAGAAGGGTAAAAGAAGGCAATGGCCTTCCCACCCTTCCTCTGCCATTCAATGCCTTTGTATTTTTTCTAAGCAGCTGCCCTTTTGTGCAGGTATTAATGCTATCCACGTTCAGCAAGTGAGTGTCCAGCACAGAAAACTGAGCAAGTACAGTTACTCGCATGAGCAACGCCTGCAGCCCCAGCAGATTCAATGAAGGTATTCAGGCATTTAAGATGTGACTGTGTCAGATGAAACCTAAACAGAGATTGGTTTGAAATTTGATGCAGCAGTGCCTCAGCATGTATCTGTCAGTTTTAGAGAGAAGTTAAAACAGCAGGAGTCAGTTAAAAAGTGCCTACACCTTCACATTCCCAAATAAATATATTTTAAATACCTCTTTGCTCACAACACAGATGCTTAAAATGTATATAGATTTACAATATCTTTGTAAAGCCTTAGAAGATATTTTCTCTTTACCAAACAAAACTCACTTCTTATAACAGCAGTTTGTTTTGTTAGTGTAATGTAATTCCACAGCAGAAAGAATACTTTGTCAAGGAATAACATGTTCATGATCACCTTATTCAGAAACCTGAAAGTAACATTCTGCCTAAGATCAAGATTCAGACCAGCACAAGGCTACTCCAGCTGTACAGATAATTACAGGCTGTGCAGAATTTGCACACTGTAGCTGTCGGAGGAATTACACCAGTGGGAATGCACATGGGCAGACATTTCTGTTAGGGTTTTCATTACTTGAGCATTCTTTCTACAGAGTAAGTTCTTACTGCAACACTTCTGGCATAACAAAGGAAAAGCTGCTACCTCTTAACCTATTAAATTCTTCTCCAACCTGCTACTATCATTACATTATTATTTTATGCTCCTGCAATACGTTTTTCAATTCCAAAACACTTTAAAAGACTAACACAAACTCTGCCCAAGGAAAAATCACATATCCCCAAAACATTTTGGGGCAAACCCAGAAATGAATACCACCAAAAGCTGGCAAAAATCAAGAAGGAAAAGTACAACTCTCCAAATAAGTAGGAACACATGGCTTGCTGTTTCACAACTGCGTGGAGATTGATACAAGTTTTGCAAAAACTAAGGGGACGCTCTGGCCACGCAAAAGGCTGTGAACTCCACTGGGATCAAAAATTTACCCAGCAGTGGTAAACTGACTGTTTTCTTCATTGGATCAGATCAATGGCATCACCCTACCTGCAGCATTGATTAAGTACTGATCCAAACTCACTGCCTTCATCTCCTTTTGCAGCACTAAGCTATGCAAGTTTGCAAGCTCTGCCATGCAACTATTTCAATACCTCAGCACCGCTTAGGTCAGTCGATCTGAGTTGACCTCATCATTATCAGGCAGTACTTTGCAGTCTCTGAACAGCAAATTGCTCCAGCCTGCTCCAAGAGCCATCTGGAGGGTTATTTGTAAATTGCATGCCTGTTCATGTGGCAGCACATCAAGGAATAAACAAGTGTTCATTCTTTGCTGGATTTCTTCTAAATTGTTTGAATTGCACTTGTGATAAGTAATAACACCGGAACAGTCTAACTACCTAACAATAGTCTGTGAATATTTTAAGGAATTAGTCTTTCTAATTGTATTCATGAAACTTTTCGTAGGTGCATCAGAGATTCTGCTCTTTTGGGATAGAAGGCAGGCTTTCCATTACGGTATCTGAGTTTTTAAGTCATTATTTGTTTAGAGGTTGGGTAAAATTGCATTTTGTAACTGTAACCTTTTTATAGTTTTCAATACAGATCATGCAGATTACAGCTGCAGTTTACTAATATTGATTGTTGCATGCGAAGGGAAGGACTGAAATCAGGATGCTCTCTGTAGCCCCAGTATTAGAGATCTAGGAAGAGAAAAAAAGTGTAACTGTGATTTTGAAACCTCCCTAACACCNNTTTGAAACCTCCCTAACACCAGGTATTGGACCAAATTAAGATCTACCATAGCACCTGGAAAGCATACTCCATCCTGCCTTTCTCTATATAACAGCAAAGCTATGCTTTAAAATAATAAATAAATAAATAAATAAGCAAGCCCTCAGCTCTCTGTGACAATTTTCCTAGCCAAACTTGTCTGAAGTAATTCAATTCATGGCCTATCAGGGGGAAAAAATCCATTCACTTGTTAAAGCTTCTTTGCATTAATGAAGAGAAGCAGTTAATGGGGCGATTCCCTGGTGACTGCTTCCCTTCCTTTTAGAGCTGGAAGACCCCTGCACATGAACACCATCCAAACAATTGCAGGCCTTGTATGTAGGAAAGTGGTGTTAGGAGAGTATTTAAGTACTCTTAACTCCTTCTGTAGGCATTTGGCAGCCAGAAAGTAGAGAGAGTGATCAAATCAGTCCTCCACAGACCACCAGAAAATGTCCCACTGGAGTTAGCAGTGCTGATATCCCCCTTCTGGTTAATAGAAGCATGCTGGAGTCCCATTCATCAAAACCAGGAAACTCTGGGCAGCATGAAGTTTTACTTTAGTAACAGTAGTGGGAAGAAGTTGTTTTAGCTTCATAAAGATGCTGCAGAAATATGATCCCATTTCAGTTTCGTAGCAATTCAAAAAGCAGAGCTCTCTTTCTGAAAGTTTAGCTCCATGCTGTGCAGGATCTTCTTGAATGCAAAGGTTGCTTCATCCACCATCCAAAAAAGCCAGCATCCCTTTTGCAAGAGTACTCTCACAATTGCCATGTACAGGAGCACATCCTCCCTCCCTCTGTTGTTTGGGACCTCTGCTACATCAGCCGCTGACTTTCTTTGCCCTCTCTCTGAGGGGCAAGGTTCTTTCTCCATCCTTTGCAGCCTTTCCTTCCTGCACAATTTTTTCAATACTGACTTGAAAATCTGACACTTTATGGACTTCCTAAAGTCCCTTTTAGCAAAAAAATATCAGTTATGCTGAGTTTACAGGAAGCAGATGCTGATTTGCAGCTATTTTCAGTAGTAAACTACATTTCCTTTTATTCTTTCAGGGTCTTGCATTGAAGAGACATCTCTGAGACATCTCCGCTTTCTAAATCAGTCAAAACCAACCCATGCTGGCCTGATCAGCTACTTTACTGCAAAACCATAAAGGCAATTTATTTTCACTTACGTATCATCATGATCACAGCTCACTGCTGTATCATTACCAGCATAAGTTCAAGAAGCATCAGTTCAAAAGTGCCAGCAGCAGCTCTGTCACCTGTCAAGTGGCCACCAAGAGAGCCCCAGAGACGTTTTTCATGATAAATCTTGCAAAAAACCAGCATTTTACAGTCATTTTGAAGAAAGTCTTGAGCGGTATTTCCAGGAGGTCACTGAGTTTTCAGTCACAGAGGGAATATTACT
>VYZW01031213.1:1948-27496 GCA_013401315.1 Balaeniceps rex | reverse complement strand
TTAGACTCTGTGCTTCCCAGCACCAGTGTAGATGTGGTCAGTAAGCACAGGGATGCTTTGCAAGGGAGGGAAGGGTAGAGTGTGAGAGATGAGAATGGAAACAGATAGGTCCTAATGTAGTTTGGTAAGATGGTGGTCATCATAAGAGGGTGGGGAGGCTGTTGGGAATATTGGCTTGAGACTTTGGTACGAGAAAACTGGGACAAGAAAGTTTGTTGCCTGACTGACAAATATTTTGTTTGTTCTTAAGTCACAGACTCTCNTTCTATAACTTGACTTTTGAGGCTCTGTTGACTGGCTCATCATAGAGATTTTCTTCCATCTATATGCTTCCTTTGTAACTACTCATTCACCATAGAATTTCAGCTGCATTTTGCATTAAAATTCTATGGTGAATGAGTAGTTACAAAGGAAGCATATAGATGGAAGAAAATCTCTTTGATGAGCCAGTCAACAGTGCCTCAAAAGTCAAGTTATAGAAAATGCTGCAAAACCTCTTCCCTTGTTGTTTAATTTCAAGATTACATGAAAGTATGATTCTATTTTCCATTTCATTCAATTTTTACACAGTTTGATGAGAAAAGATAACGAAAACCAATATAGCGGTTTAGTACATCATTGCTGTATAAATACATAACGCACATGATCTTTCCCATCGCAGCATTAGCCCAGTGAAAATACAGTTATTTAAAAAGTAAAACTCTCCGGTTGTTTTGGTCAGCTTTTTTTAAGAGGAAACTATGGAAACTGAAAAAATAGAAGGGACAATCATATTGCTGTGGGGTTTTCAAATGACAGTATTAGAGCAATTGTAACATGCAAGTTGAACTGACAGTTTGTTCTGACCAGGAATTCCCATACAAATCGGGACTCTCACAGCGTCTTTCACTGCAAGAAGTCTATTCTTGGGCATACAGCTGAAGGATGGGTTGATGGGGCTTTTTTATTTGATAATAAAGTGTCAAAACACTTGAAAATATTGTCTGTCAAAAACAAAGGAAAATATTAATATGAGGACAAAGACAGGTTTCCTTTTTCTACACAATATAAATAGGTGAAACTATTGCTACAAAAAAAAAATTCTTCTCCTTGAGAATTCATAAGCTGAATAGGATGACACATTTGCGTTCTTACTTTGCAAAATTTTGTCATAATGTACAAAATATGATCATCAAGAAACAGGATGAACTTAACCTTCTAAGAAGGTAAAATGGCAAAAGCTTACTCATGCATTTACAGATGGATCTTTGTGTTTGCAGTGGAAAACCTGATGAGTAAAATTTAGCCCGTATTTTTTCTGAGTCACTGCAGTAATCATCAGTAAGTACTAAATTCAAAAAACATCACCAATTGGACTGTGAAGGTGAGACACACCATATAGTGTGTCTATTGTCACAGCATGACAAAGAAACCACTGTGATTCATAATTATCTTTATATTACAAATGGGGAGTAATCATAAAGATGTATTCTCCACATTAATATGAGACTTTCTGAGGGGAAAGAATAGACTTGTCTCCTTCTGCTCCATTCAGAGATGAGTATTCTTCTGAATAATTTTAATTTTAATTTTTAATTTTATGATTGCTTTGTGGAACAGTTGTGCTTGTCAAAATTATGCTTTATGGCTGATATTTTCGTACAGCTTGAAGGGCTGAGTTATTTTACAGTGTTCAAGAACCATGCCTTTTTAATGTTCCCAGTAAAACTATGGCATATTTAAAAAAAAAAAAAAGTTTTAGTTCATAACTAAAGGTTTGGAAAAGGAAAACATTTAGTGCTGTTCAAAAACTGGATTACACATACATTTTCATTGGAAGTGCTCAATCAGCCAAGGCAGAAGAGTTGTCAATAGTATCAATGATGCAATGGAACTTTTCCACTTTAATTCAAAGGGAGGTCAACTAAGCAATGTTTGGCTGTGCTGGAGAGCACACTAATTTTGGATTGTACCTGGTATTTTTATGCCACCTAGCACAAAATCTCTCTGCAAGGCTGCCTTCTGTTTGTTATTAGACCCACAGCAGAACAAAAGCCTCAAAGTTGACCAACACAACACACATACCACATTTATCTGCTTTCTATTGATCTCTTTCATTTGTTCTCTTTCCATTAAGAGCTTTTTCATCATTTTTCAAAATGTTTACAGTGCAATTTAATTTCCATTATTTTTAGTTTGTATTCTTCTTCTACAATACATGTCTTTGACAGCAATGAGCATTTCTACAGCATGACAGAACCCACATGTATCTCTATTTTGCAGTACCTTTCCCAAGATACCCCATTATGGACTAGAAAAAACTGCCATTTTACTGATCCAAGACTGGCAATACACAGAGAAGAATGTCAGCTTTTAAAGCATGTATACCGCAGTGGACCACGCCTTTACTTAAAAGAAAACAAAAATAGAAACAATTTTCAATATAAAAAATATTACCTTTTTCATAACTCCATTGCCAAATCAGTTTAAATCATCATTTACCAATGATGTTTGCCTCATGGAGAGTAGACTCCTCATTATCAGTTGTTCATGCTATGTTTTGACAGCATATAATGTGGCATCTCTTGCTATTTGAAAAAAACACATTCCAGTTTGATTTCTATAAGGCATGATACAAGATCAGATGGGGTTTGGATTTTCAGAGTACAGCAATTGCTCTGTTTTTCATTCCCCTGGGAAGTAGGCTCAATGACACCAAGACTTCAAGGGCTGTAGACTTTTTCTAGAAATCATCTTTCACATTCTTGAACTTTAGCCATTCACACAATTTTGCCCTTGCTTTTCTTAATGCATTTATCCTTTTTTTAAAAAGCCTGTTATAAAATAGGCTTTTTAACTAATCTCCTGTAAACAAATGGGTAATCAGCTCTGTTCAGAAAGATGTACAGGTAATTTCTATTTTCCTACTTCCTAAACACTAGATAAGTTAATTTAGTTTTCACCTCTTATTATAGGTCTTGTTCCAAGAGAATCTGTGAAGCTGCTTCTTATATCTCAACAAATATAACTCTAATTTTGATTTGGAATGTAGGCTTTTAAACAACCGGTAATGGCCAATGGCCCGTTTTTAACAAGCTTTATTATCAAGGCTACAGAAAAAAAGGCAAGTAAGAGTAATTGCCATAAACTCCAATCTCTTCTCCTTTTCAGAGACATTTTAGTTTAGGGATCTTCAGATTTTTTTTGTTTTGGAGAAAAATATTTTGAGGCAAATCAGTCCTCCTCTGTAGACCACTAAGTCTTGGACAAACATTTATTACTAATCCATAAAGAGTCGGCTGATCGTATGATTCTAGCTCTTTTCCTTGTTAATAGATGTAAGACCTGAAACAAATGGGTGGAGGCACTTGATGGAAAAGAAGTAGACAGTAAGATTTATAATTTTCAGAAAAGACTGAAGTAATACATGACTTAAGCATGCCAAGAACATACTAAATACTAGTCTAACATTGTTCTCTCTGAATAGGTGTCACAGTTGCACAGGACTGTTGTGGGATTGCAAAAAAAGAGATGATGATGCATAAAATAATATGATCCACAGTTACCAAAGTTTGCTTAGAAGTACCTTGCCATCCATATGAAGAAATAACTAAAATTAGACAGGATAAATCCAAGCCAAAGTGCCACATTTCTTTATTCCCAGAAGTTTTCATAATTACTACATCAATGTGATTCTTGTCTTAAGCACATTCCAGTATAATATGGAAAGTGGCTAAATTTAGAAAGGAGTTATTCCAAATTTAATTATAGGCCTATGAAACAAGAGGTTGTATGGTAAATTAATTCACAACTGTGTGAATTCTTCTGTCTCTTATAAAGACTTTGTGACAAATATAATAAATCATACTTAACTGTCCATGGGTGAAATTTCACTTTGGGCTTGATACCTGTTCAGACATGACAAAAAACAACAAGGAAATATATTCTTTCTCATTCCCATATGTTTTTAAAGATATTGGGAATTTCAGAAATTTGTTTAATGCTTGCAAATTTGTCCTACAGCTACTTCTCCTACAATGACATATCTATATTAAAAGTAACTGCGGTTTGATATTTGCTTGTATGATCAATCAACGATATCCACCCAATTATGCTACTAAATCTTGTTCTAGAAAATGGTATCTTAACAAAACCAGCATGCATGTACTTGTTTTTCCAACATATACAGAGAAACTATCATGATCAGCAACAAGAGAAAGTCATATTTCATAATGAAGATGACATTAGAAACCTATATTTCATGGATTTAACTTACATCTATGAAATATTACTTGTTTAGTGCAAAGGAAAATTTAGGGTATTTCAAATAATAAAATAACAACGCGGTACTCCTTCTAAGATATATTTTAAATGCCTTAAGTTATCATTACCCTATATATCTCTTGGCACGCTTTCATCTGACCTTTATCTACCTGGACTTTAGTAAAGCCTTTGACACAGTCTCCCATAGCATTCTCCTGGAGAAACTGGCTGCCCATGGCCTGGACAGGCATACTCTTTGCTGGGTTAAAAACTGGCTGGGTGGCCAGGCCCAAAGGGTGGTGGTGAATGGAGTTAAATCCAGTTGGAGGCCAGTCACAAGTGGTGTTCCCCAGGGTTCAGTGTTGGGGCCAGTTTTGTTTAACATCTTTATCAATGACCTGGACGAGGGGATCGAGTGTACCCTCAGCAAGTTTGCAAATGACACTAAGCTGGGTGGAAGTGTTGATCTGCTTGAGGGTAGGAAGGATCTACAGAGGGATCTGGACAGGCTGGATCGATGGGCCAAGGTCAATTGTATGAGGTTCAACAAGGCTCAGTGCCGGGTCCCGCACTTGGGTCACAACAACCCCATGCAATGCTGCAGGCTTTGGGATGAGTGGCTGGAAACCTGCCCGGCAGAAAAGGACCTGGGGGTGTTGGTTGACAGCCATCTGAATATGAGCCAGCAGTGTGCCCAGGTGGCCAAAAAGGCCAACAGTGTCTTGGCTTGTATCAGGAATAGTGTGGCCAGCAGGAGTAGGGCAGTGATTGTCCCCCTGTACTCGGCACTGGTGAGGCCGCACCTCGAATACTGTGTTAGTTTTGGGCCCCTCGGTACAAGAAAGACATTGGGGTGCTGGAGCGTGTCCAGAGAAGGGCAATGAAGCTGGGGAAGGGTCTGGAGAACAAGTCTTATGAGGAGTGGCTAAGGGAACTGGGGTTGTTTAGCCTGGAGAAGAGGAGGCTGAGGGGATACCTTATTCCTCTCTACAACTACCTGAAAGGAGGTTGTAGCGAGGTGGGTGTTGGTCTCTTCTCCCAGGTAACTAGCGATAGGATGAGAGGAAATGGCCTCAAGTTGCGCCAGGGGAGGTTTAGATTAGATACTAGGAAAAACTTCTTCAAGGAGAGGGTTGTCAAGTATTGGAACAGGATGCCCAGGGAAGCGGTCGAGTCACCATCCCTGGAGGTATTTAAAAGATGGGTTGACGAGGCGCTTAGGGACATGGTTTAGTAGTGGACAGGTACGGTTGGACTCGATGATCTTAAAGGTCTTCTCCAACGAAATGATTCTATGATTCTATGATTCTTATCCTTCTAGAAACAAGCACCTAAAGGTGAAGCCCAGGTCTGTGTCTCTTGTGACAGACCTTAAAGAAATTACTGAAATTAATAGTTAGATATAGCCAAAGATTAAATACCCCTTGAAGTATGTGTATTGTCTGTAGTTTCACTGCCCAATACTGCATCAGTCCAGTGATCTCGGCATTAAAGTAGCATTAAAATATTAGCCTAAAGACAGCCAAAGTTTGCCAGACATCTGTAGGTAACTCCAGTAAACTTCAGCAAGATTTGTTTTCTATGCACGAAGATAACACAGCAATAAAAAACCCCCTACCTTTAAGGCAAAAGTACATCATTAGTTACCAGACAAATCTTAGTTTACAGTCACTATTACAATTTTTCTCTTTAACACAAAATTAGCTGAAAAATGTTTACAAGCACAAGGACTGTATCACTGATAAAAATTCTAAGAGTCCCCATAGTCCATCATTCACACAGGTTTTCTTGGTTGTTGAGCCCATTCACAGCTCCTGTGTTTATCACATTAGACCCTAAATACTCAGGGCTGGCAGAGCAGGCCCACCCATAGACTTGTCTGTTCAAGGCTGCATTGAGTTATGGTCTTTAAGGACAAATCAGAGATTTCTCTACAACTGGTCTGACATAGTCAGCTAAAGAAACCTGCTAGGAAACTCCTAAGTTCTGTCTTTCACCCTTTCGGGATGGTTGCCCAGTCTCTTCATTGTTTGTCCTTCCCTTTGTCTCAATACAGGCATGCTCCAGTTCTCTATGCATTAGAGAGAATAAGTTTTCATGTGCATATTGGCATGGAGAAATTATTTCATGTCATAATCACAGTGGTAAAAGGCACCCCAAAATAGAAGGCATCTGAGATGGGATTTTTTTTCCTGGATGGTTTTTCTAGTCATGCTGGTATGGCTTCTCATCTTCCTGAAGAAGCCAATCCATCATCTTTTTCCTGGCACACTCATTTCCTGGCACTCATTTGTTCCTCCAGCTCCAGGAATGGTGTCCTTCACATGTTTATACAAAGACAGATTAGTCTCTCTCAAACACTCATCTCTCACTCCCCTGCAGTGCATGGGTCTTTCCAGTTCCTAAAGCCTGAATACCACAGTTAGAAAGCCCTAGTGAAAACGTAGTGCAGATTACCAGCCCAGGAGAGGTGGTGATGGACAGGCTGGGGATAGGAAGCAAAAGCCTCGTCTGGACAGCATTTTGCCCCACAGAAACATCTCCCTCTCACATGACAAACTGTGAGGGAAGAAGTGTCTCCTCGCTTCCAAAATCCAGACCATGGTTTCTTTCTGGGCACTCCTCGCCACACTACCAGTCTCTGTAAATTCAGACATTAAGAAAACCAAGCCACAGGAGGGCACAGATTTGCAAATCTACATGTCATCTCATCCAGTAGAAGGAATGGGGGATGCTATTTTGTACAAAGACAATAAATGCAGTTTCAGTTGGTATTCACAGGGTGACATTTCTGACTAACGGAGATTGCTTAAGCCTGTGAAAGTTGATTAGGATGTTTTCCTCTCTGTCCCAATCACCCTGCTCACCAATCAGCCCCTAAAACAACACAGTTTGTAGCCTACTGTTCAAAGGCAACAGTCTGTGAAGTTTACCCTGAAACAAACATCATGCTGTATACATTGCAGCAGTTCAGAAGCTTATTGACAGTGTCTCATACATCCATGCAACAAGGGCAGAACAGAGTCTGGGGGACACAAGCGTTCATCTCTTGTAGACCTGAGATCCAAGCATGTATCAATGATGTGCTTAATGTCTTTTGCAGATGACACCAAGGTGGGTGGAAGTGTTGATCTGTCTGAGGGTAGGAAGGGTCTATGAAAGGATCTAGACAGGCTGGATCGATGGGCTGAGGACAACTGTATGAAGTTCCACAAGGCTAAGTGTCCATGCAACAAGCCCATGCAACGCTACAGGCTTGGGGAAGACTGGCTGGAAAGCTGCCTCGAGGAAAAGGACCTGGCGGTGTTGGTCAACAGCTGCCTGAATACGAGCCAGCAGTGTCCCCAGGTGGCCAAAAGAAGACCAATAGCAGCCTGACTTGTGTCAGAAATAGTTTGGCCAGCAGGAGTAGGGAGGTAATTGTCCCCCTGTAACTTGGCACTGGTGAAGCCACACCTCAACTACTGTGTTCAGTTTTGGGCTCCTCACTACCAGATAAGACATTGAGGTGCTCAGCATGTCCAAAGAAGAGCAATGAAGCTGGTGAAGGATCTAGACAAAAAGTCTTATGAGGAGTGGCTGAGGGACCTGGGGTTGTTTAGCCTGGAGAAAAGGAGGCTCAGGGGAGACGTCATCGCTCTCTACAAGTCCCTGAAGGGAGGTTGTAGCGAGGTGGGTGTCGGTCTCTTCTCCCAAATAACAAGTGATAGGACAAGAGGAAATGGCCTCAAGTTGTGCCAGGGGAGGTTTATATTGGATATTAGGAAAAACTTCTTCATGGAAAGGGTTGTCAAGCATTAGAAAAGGCTGCCCAGGGAAGTGCCTGAGTCCCCATCCCTGGAGGTATTTAAAAGATGTGTAGATGTGGCACTTAGGGACATGATTTAGTGGTGGACTTGGCAGTGTTAGGTTAATGGTTGGACTTGATCTTGAAGGTCTTTTCCAACCTAAATGATTCTATTCTATGATTCTTGTTTCAGTCCTCACCTTGAGTAGCTAGACTTTCATTACACCACACACCAACAGAAGTTCAAATGACTTTCCCAATACATAAATTCCCTGTTACTTGCTGGCTGTCCCCCAACCCAAGTGGTTGTCTTCTGAGAAGTTCAGACTGTCATTGTTTCAGCGCAGCAGGTTCTGCTGCCTCTAGTCACTTCCTGTTCCAAGTCTTGCTTGGAAAACCCCATCAAGCAATGCACACAAGTATTGCCCCCCCGCTACTGCTGACTGGCTTATCATCCACCCGTACTTCAAGAAGACTGGTGACTGTGCAAGAGTTTGCACTGCCCTCAGCAAAACTCTCAGCAACCAACCCTTTATAAAAGGTCCCTAAGACAATCCTGTAGACTGGAAATCTACTGGTAAGACACGTTGGCATCACCATCAAAAGTCCCTCTCACCGCTTCTCATGGATGCCAGCGAATTAAAGTGACAGGACATTTCTATATTCACAGGTATCAGTATGATATGTTGCTTTCTCAGTGCTTCTCTCTTGTCCCAGAGAGAAGTACTTCCCCATCTGCACATGCTCAGTCTCATTTTCCTGCTCATATGTAGTGCTTTTGCTACCTTGAAACTACTGTCTGCCATCAGTTGTAACGCTCACTTATAGAAATCAAATGATTCTCAGATACACTGCAGGTAACACGTCCAGCATACACATCTTCTCCTGGTCACCTTTAGGAGATATTATTATGAAATACGGCAAAATACCAGACAAAGGCAGCACTCAGCTAAAGCTACAGTATCACGTACTGGAGTGGGTGCTGTCTATCCTGATCACTACACAACATTTAAAGAGACATAGAACTGTACTAACAACGCTTGAAGCAAGACTGTGACAAGGCAGCGTCCAATGCTCAAGGACCAGTAAGGGAGAAAAGGCTTTCTTCCTGGAGACCATCTGGTTTCTAGATGCCTAAAAAGGTTGAAAAGGCACAAGCAGAAGAGAGGCAATCCTTTTCTCACAGTAACAGGAGGCAGAGAATGTGCTGTACTCTTTCTGACATATGGAAGTGCTGCCTGTGATCCCCACACAAGAAGTCACTTCTGATTTGGAGCTCTTCTTGCTGCAACATATTACCATTTCCAAGTGTCATATATCTGATAGTGCCTAGAAAACAAAGCAATCCCTTAACAAACAACAATCCAAGCAGCTCTATAAGGTATTAATAACTTGAGAAGACAGGCGGGTTTTGACCAAAACCCCACATGAGAACACCTGCAGGATCTGCAGAAGTTCTGATCCAGATCAAATACATTGCTGAGCTCTACAGAAGCAGAAGAAATTTTTAGTATAAATAAAATCAGTAGGAAAGTTGTGTTGTAACACAGGATGCATACAAACTTCTGTCTGTTACTAAGAAAAGAACTACCAACTATTTTTACATTTACACTTGAACAGCTGAGATTCAGGTACTGCTCCACAGGGACCTCTCAACTTGCAGCCACATCCTAGGCTTCATAGACAGTAGTAGGTAACTCACTGCCACTCAAAAGCAAGAAGAGCAAATACAAATAGCAGTTTAAAATAATTTCATGTTTTGTTTAATGTTATTTTAAAGACATTTTGTTTTATTATCTCAGTTGGTATTCACCATCAAGAACTGGGTTTCGATTTAATCCATCACTTCTGAACAACAAAAATCAACTCTATCCCAACTCAACATAAAAACATTGAGATGATCACAAAGGGACTTAGCTCAGTAACATCGAAGTCAATGAAAGTTTTGCCATCAAAGCTGTTGGATGCATATGTAATTATACACTAATAACACTGTATTCACTATTACATAAGGGGATTCTTTCAGCAGGGAGAATTTCCTGCTTTGCAAATTGTAAGCCTAAGAATTCAGTACGCATGGACCAGAGGAGAGACAGTGTTTAGAGACTAAATGCAACTGGAAAATATATTAGAAGATATTTCATTTTTGGCTATGAAAACACAGTATCAATGAGATCAAAGACAGCCTAAATAAACATCTTCCCTCATATGACATTATGTCTACAGAGTGGTGTCAAAATGTAGAGCCTTCCAACAGAGTATTTTTTTACCTACTATACATATTTTTGTGGCACACCTACATACCTTGGAAAAGACAACGGGTCTATTTTACAGGGATCTCTCAGTACACCTGAAAGAGTATTTTTCTTTACTATTTTGCAATGGCTCTAGTCCCCAGATGTTTACAGTCAATTCCAGAGACAGCCACATGTGTCCAAGGCACAAGCATGCTGGCAACTTACTCCTTCCACACGCCCAAACAAAAGAGAATTATTTTTCTGGTAGAGAGAAAGCTATCTTTGGAAGACCAGATTGCACAGCATTTCCTAAAGCTCTTTAAAGGACTTCTAATCTACAGGAAGATGTAATCAACCCGACAATAAAGCAGACTCCACAGTTCATGGGTCTTCTCATACATTATATCTAGCTCCAGCAGCAGGTGTTGTGACTATCTGCCGCAGTAGAACCACCTTTTCTTGGAAGCCAAGGAGAGGGGAAGGGCAGCCTTCCTTGGACTAGACCAACATGTACCTGTTAAGCGCAGTAAAGCTTTAGCTAATGACAGACTTTTAAAGTATACAGCTGCTTGTTTACAATTAGAATATGTTTTAAGATCATTAAAAAGCAAGTCCCTTTGTAGCAGGC
The DNA here is from genome assembly GCA_013401315.1 of Balaeniceps rex. NCBI lineage: Eukaryota > Metazoa > Chordata > Aves > Pelecaniformes > Balaenicipitidae > Balaeniceps > Balaeniceps rex. The sequence goes on along the minus strand of VYZW01031213.1, from coordinate 16,602 downwards.
CAACATCTTCTTTGCAGCTGCAACAAGTAAGAAACACATAAAACGGAGAAAATGAAACTGATCCATAGCAATCTATAAATAGATTTATTTCTGTCTGTAAGGTTGTTTTTGAGATATTTAGATCCCTGTTTGAAAACAAAAAAAATTGTCTTTAAACCTCCAAAGACGATTCGTTTGGGAATGTGAACACTGGAAAATATCAGCTGAAACCTATGCTGTGTAAGAGCATTAACTCTAGACATTAGAAATAGTAATGCACTTGGGAACTTCCAGGAATCTTTGCACTAGATTTAGTGCTTCCAGGTGCACAGATGTTTTCATGGCCCTTTTTTACAGTTTCCTCTTCCATTAAGTATAAGAATTTCTACATCACTGTGAATGTGCATGGGGATTTATAAAACACAGGAGAACACAGGCTCCACTCCAAAGACCTAGCATTTAACAAAACAAAATTGAACACAGGATTATAGCATCTACTTTCTGTATTACAGGTGTTGGATCCTACTAAATAAATGCATTCATACAGACTAAAAAAAAAGAAATTAGAAAAAGCAGCAGCTTGTCTTATTGCTTTTTCTGTTTCCACAGCACCCACACAACAACAGAAAAAATGTCCAACACACAGAGCTGACCTAAAGCCAATCTCAGTAGCAAAGACAGGACTGGGCCACCACCCCTGCAGGAAGGAAGCACAATTTAGCAGCTTGCATGCACACTGTCCTTTCTTTCTGTGATAACAGTTTCTAGGGATAAGGATTTGCAGCAAGAAGGTCCTGGTCCACTGGCAATTTTTGGCTTCTGCAGCAGTACTTTGCAGCACTGGAACATGTTAAAACCTGCAGTGGCTGCATCTAAACTGGCCTAACTTCTTCCTAAACATGATGCATTACAGTGACCCCAGCATTTTGTGCCTCTAAGGCACATTTTACATTTTCTAACCTGTTGTGGTTTAGCCCCAGTTGGCAACTAAGCACCACGCAGCCGCTCGCTCACCCTCCCCCTCCCCGGTGGGATGGGGGAGAGAATCGGAAGGGCAAGAGTAAGAAAACCCACGGGTTGAGATAAGAACAGTTTAATAATTGAAATAAAAATAATAATAATCATAATAATAATAGTAATAATAATAATGACAATAGTAATTGTAATGAAAAGGAGAACGAGAGAGACAAACAAAACCCAGGGAAAAGAAAACAAGTGATGCAACCGCTCACCACCCACCGACCGACACGCAGCCAGTCCCCGAGCAGCGATTGCTCCCCCCGGCTAACTCCCCGCAGTTTATATACTGAGCATGACGTCATATGGTATGGAATAGCCCCTTGGTCAGTTTGGATCAACTATCCTGGCTGTTCCCCCTCCCGGTTCCCTGTGCACCTGGCAGAGCATGTGAAGCTGAAAAAGAAAGTCCTTGACTGGTGTAAGCACTACTTAGCAACAACCAAAACATCAGTGTGTTATCAGCATTCTTCTTACACTAAATCCAAAACACAGCACTATGCTAGCTACTAGGAAGAAAATTAACTCTCTCCCAGCTGAAACCAGGACATAACCAGTTATGGTTATCTTTCAGCTGGAGATTGCAACTTTATAAATTCACAGTTGGAAGGTCTAAAAGCAAATGAGTCAATGGAAAAACCTGTGACTCATAGTAAGCAGTGAAATGAATGGACAAGGCATATAAAGGCCAAACTCAAAAGAACAACTTTGGGATATAGTTTAGATACTAGTGGTAATGTCCCCAGGGACTAGAAGATCTGGGAATTTTACAAAATCATTCAACTGAGTATTTAACCTCTTTCATTTAGGGGAGGAAAAGCTAGTCTCAAACAAATGTAATAGGCTTCAGGACCTTTCCTAAGCTGCTTCAAAAGTTTGACTACTGCATTTGAACACTTGTAAAGCCTTACTTCATTGTTGCTTCAGTCTTTTGCAATTCTTGAATGCAAAAGTCTATGTGATCGGAAGTGGTGCCACACTAATTTATAGCGTTTTATTTGTTTCTTAACCTCTCCCAAAGTCAAGATACAAAGATAAAAGTTTATTGCCTCCCTCCTCCAGGGAGGAGGAAAAAAACAAGAGTGTTTGAAAAGGGCTGATATTTGTAGCTTATGCTTACTAAGTTTTATTATTCATATTCTGGCAGTATCGAGAAGTACCAAACAGAACCAGAACTCCTTTTGCTGGATCTTTCGGCTCAAATTACAAGGGCAGCAGGATGCAGATTTCTACCTCAAATCTACTAGATCAGTAGGACTGGTATTCACAAAGCCCATATTCAGCTGTTTTCTCACCCCCTGTTTAACTGAATCCCCCATCTAAAGCTTTCATCTCGCTTCACTTCTGACATCTGCAATATACACATTTTAAATTGCTCATGATTTCCTTCACTGCCCTGGGTAATCCATGGTTACACAGAAAGAACATTGTCTCTCTTCTAGAAAGAAGAGACCATCCAGCTTGTCACAGATACATGGATTTGCAGCCATGAATCCCAAACAGAAGAAACTACCTCTCTCTAGTACATGGTTAGATCTTTAACAATTCTTTCCGAATGGGATTAGAGTCTCATTCATTTCCTGGCATTTCTTCCCAACAGATTTAAGCAGCAGATTCAATCAATATATTGATTTCCATAAAGCTCATTTTTTAGGCTATGAATTCTCCCTATATATGACATAAAAGGAACGTAAAAGAGACTGGGCAGCAGCCATCTATGAGCTGGATATTACAACGCCTAAATTCCACTTGCAAATCTAGCCTATAAATTTGAATTAAGACATTTTGGCTTACAGAATTTAATATCTGTTCAGAGATACTGTAGATCTTCTTAATTACACTTATATTAAGCAAGGCATTTCTCTCCCCACCCCTCCTTCCCCCCCATTTTCTGAGTGATGATTTTTTTTCTTGTATGATCTCTCTCTCTGTATTGGAGATGTCAGCTTGTTGTTTAGTAGTATTTAAATAAATAAAATAGAATATTACTTCTCTGATTTCTAGTTGAGAACAGCACAAACCCCACCATGTCAATGAGTCCATATCATGAATACTGTGTGCAGTTCAGACAAAAGGGAACATTTGAACAACAATTTAAAAAAAAGGTCAACAGTGATGAACAAGAAGGAAGTAAAAAGCTGGTGAGGATAAGAGAGAGGCCAGTAAAATAACGAATTACCATAAAAAAGTGAATATTCCCTATTCCACATAATACAGAACGCTAAGGGCATCAAATTAAACTACAAAGTGTCAGGTTTTAAAAGTTTTTTTTTTAATTGTTTATTAGAGGTCTCTTACCACCTACCTAACAGACTTAGTGTAAACTGAGGAATTCACTGCTGCAAAATGTTGTAGATAACAAAGGCGTATTAAAATCAAAAAATAAATTGGACAAATCCTTTGGTAAAAAAATAAAATGTTTAAAGAGAGACAAAAAGCCCCAAACCATACTAGTTCTAGACCAGAAAGTCTTTCAGCCTCAGACTGATGGAAAAGCATACTGAGGAAGTATCACCACACTTCTCCCTGCCTTTCTGAACTTCTTCATAAGCATTGGCCACTTTCAGGAACAGAGTACATCGGCAGCTGATTAACAGCCTATTCCAATACTTGAAACTACAAGTGTATCTTGAAAAGTTTTACAGTCTTCTTGGCTAAGAAATGGCAGTAGAAAAGAAAAATCTCAAGGAGGATGGAAGAAAGATGACCTTATGCACTGGGTTCTTAGATTCATTCAGGATACCTAGACAGCTTGTTTAGAAATGGTTAATTAATGCAGTTTCCAAAAAAGTTGGGTAAGATTGTTGGATAAAAGACACTCTGAAGAGCTGCTGAAATATTCAAAGAAAATATTTATAGGAGTGAGGAGCAGAAAACTGTCAATGACATCACAAATTGTCTATTTGAAAACAAAGCAAGGCACACGCAGTCTGGTACATAAATTTAAATCAGAAGCTTCAGAGCACTGAGGTCAAGTTGGTTTTATTCACATCTTTTCATAAGGAAAACAAGTTGTGTAATATACAAATCTGTACTTGTGAAGCATCCTTTCAGAAAAACAGGCACAACACACAGATCAGAACAGTTAATTTTTCTGTCACTGTTCTTTTCTGTTTAATGCCTGCTAGACTCTCTACAGGATTATATTCAGTCCCCTGCAAGACTGTATTAACTGTTTTTTTCTGAGCATCTGGAATTCACACTTACTTGTTGCAACACCTGCAGAAGTCTTATTAGCTAGCTAAGGGCATTGAACTATTGAGTGCCGTAGCATCGAGCAGCAGCTTAAACAGGTTTGTAAGTGCCATCATGCCAACTAACATCAGAACCTGGTAATGACAGGGTTGTAATGATATGTACTTGTTTTAGTACCCAAAATTTCTGGGTAAGGAGCCTAAGACCAGCGCAAAAGACTCGAACTTCATTTTTTACTTGAAGTGCACTCTGATGTGACTTTCTGGCTGCAGTTAGTATGTATGCCGGCACATCACCAGTGTGGATGAGGAGGGCACACCGACCTAAGCTGCAAGCCCGCATCACCATACAGACATGTCCAGAGAAACAAAGCCCAGATCATCTACCCCCCCATAAAATCAACGCCCTTTGTCTCTGCCCACAGAAAGTCTTGCCTATTCCATGAGGGCAGAGAGAAGAGGTAACATGCATCTTATTCTCCCTCATTTTGCATTTCTGTCAACACACGGGAGTCAGTAATTGCATGATTCATTAGTGAGCCAGAACTGTCTCAACAGAAAGTAGGAGGATCCACTGCAGTTCTCTCCCTGCCCAATTCCCTCTGTGGGAGAGGTAAACCTGTAATATATTCCCTGTCTCCTATTGATCTGGTCCCAAAAGAAGCTGCAGAGCATTGGGTTGAATTTATATCTTCCTAGATAAATTATAATGGATATTATGCAGTACTAGGGACACCTTGCAGAGCTGTGCAAATTACTGTGACTTTTACAGCCTTATTTTTTATAGGTGGATGTCAAGAATAGTAACTATATAGTATATCACTATAAATAGAAAAATTATAATTAAAATTTGCAGGTGACCATTTGTCCACAAATGCAGCTATGAAGCACACGAAAGCACTATTAGCTTCATCGCAAGGTGTATTGCTCCACCTACATGTTAACACAAATACAGTATTTCCTTCACTGCGCAAATGCATGTAAGATGTGTCCATTATCAGTCCTGAAAACAAAATCCTAAAAAAAACCTTTCTTTTTGTGCCTTTATTAACATATTTGAAAGACAACATGAGGATGTCACTTCAAAGGGGGCAGACATTAGTTCTCAATCAGAAATCAGAGAATCACTCACTCTTCAACCTTTGCTTTGCTAAACTTGTCCACGCAAAAACACTTCTCTGAAGGTCAAATTTTTCCACAGGTGTGGAGACATCAGTGCAGATTAAATTATCTCTGCACTCTGTCCCGTGAAATAAGGATGTCCAGAAGCCAGAAAGAATTATTAGGCCTTCCTTACACATATCCAGCAACTCTCACCTTCAGTGAGGAAGTACAGCAAGCACAAGTATGTCTCCAGAATTATGCTCTTCAACAAATATTTTAACTTCATTTCCCTCCTTCCCAGCCCCTAAAAATTCTGGTTCCTCTGTTGCCCTCTGTGGTTGACCAATATGGACAACTACGAAAGACACCCTGATCATTTGAAACAGCTGAGGGCACAAGAGCTAATTCTAAAGTTGCTCCATGTGCCAAATGAAAATTAGAATTATTCTTTTATGTAATACACTTTTAAAAAGGTTTGTCTTCATTCAGAGATTAGCCCCAATGAGCTATAAAAATATTAAGAATCAAGCTTGATTTAACACCTTTCTTTCCTGTTGAACTTTATTACTGCAGCTGACAGCTGAGGCACTTTTCACTTATTTGTGGTTTGACCCCATCATAATCAGGCAAACTAGTGATCTAGAACAAATTCTGACAGGCAAGACGTAACCTCAAGATGTACAGTATGCTACATTATTGCTCCCTGAGGTAAAGAAGGAAAAAAGTCTAAGCGACATATTCTTATGTACTGACAAAATGCTAGCAAAAAATGTTCACAAGGACTGAGCTAACCAAAGAAATCTGCACAGTGTTAGCACTATAGATCTACTCAGAAGTTCCTAGAGATCTTCCTTGGAAAATGAAATTATCTTTTTCTTTGTTAAGCATAAGGGTTTCTGAGGTAAAATCACTCTGACATTTAAAACTTCAATCCAGTAAGGCATGTGTTTCATTTTCAGTGCAGTTCACCTAATGGCTACCCTCGACGTAGGAAGTACACACTTAGTTGGATCAGGACCTGCACACTGATGCCACAAGGTACAGCCAGCTGAAACCTCACTGCAGTTGTCCTCAACAGAAAGCAGAGTTCACCAGTTTTTCCAGATCTCAGAAAAGAAAAGATCAATTAAAGAACTTTCATCTCAAATAAGGGAAGTAAGAGCAGATGGCATTTGAGAAAAATCAAAGTTAGATAACCAAAGCAATTTAACTGAAAAAGTCAATTAAATAAGCTAGAGAATTACCCAGATGCAGTCCCTATGACGGGTGTTGCATAAAAATATTTTGCAAGGGATGAAGGCTTCAATCTAACCTGAATGCTAGCACTACTTTACCAGTAGTCATCTAGTCAGATAGTGACTGAGTTTCCAGGAAACAATCAGGTATTAATTATGGCAACATGTACAGACAGATACCATCACCCTCTTGTGCTGCACACTGTACAAATGTATGAAGAGAGACAGCCCCTGCTAACACAGAGCTAAGAACCTCAGTGTGGTCTACAAAAAGGTTGGTGCAAATTATTCAAAATCACATAGAAAACAAAAGGAGAGTATTAGGTTAATTCTCGTTTACCCAGCTACATGCCCTGTCCCATCAGACAACAGTGCCTCTGTCCTGGCTCTTTTCAGATCAAAGTTTTCATTTTCTTGAGTAAAAAACCAAGGAACCAGGAACTTGATGTCATTTTTCCACCTCCCCTTCTGCCATCACCCAAAAGATAACTCATTCAATGACAGACAAAGTGACAATGACTATACAAAATGAAAAAAGAGTCTGGGAAGAATCTGCGGTTTATGAATATCCCAACTATCCACAGTGCATCTTGTATTATGAAAACATTATGGATTCGAAACAGTAAAATCTGTTCATGAACAACTTGAGAACAGAAGAAAAACAAGAGGCTACAATTTGTCATCTGCACTTTGCTTTACCAATAAAATGTCATTTAGTAGGTCTTGATGCTCATATCATACTCCAGTATTTCCAGTTTTTACAGAAATAGGAAATTACACAGGCTTATATGACATGTATTATTTCTTACCTACACTTCAGGTAGAAGTAGCAGTATGGTGCCAGGGCAGCCTCAGGCATTTTCAATCCTGGAAGCAATGGTCCTGCACTCCCCTCCTGGCCCATCTTCTTGACCTCCTCTTCTGCACTGGCTCTGTGTGGTCAGCCAGTGCAGGAAGCAAACCCGGAAAAAATGTATGTATTTTAGTGGTGGCAGTAGTACAATTTGGTAGCCTAGTCACCTCCCAGTTCATTATGCAATGGAACCAGTGTGGTACTGGCACAAGAGGGATGAGAAAGCACAAAGAGGGGCAGGTGAGAAATGTGACAGCCCAGACATGGACAGGCTTAAACTGCTCTGGACTTGTACTCTCAGCTGTATCAGCACAACTGAGAAGGTGACTGGTATGGGACATGTAAACTGTTGGTTTTGGCCAACAAATTCCATAGCTGCACCTCTAGAAGTCCTGTGATTTTCTCAAAGCAACATAGAACATCTGAGTCAGTGTCAGAACAGACATCCCAGTGCCTAGACACTAGCTCCTTACACCTCTTTTTTTTATAAAAAAAGAAAACCCAACAAACAAAAAACAAAACCCAAACACCCCTTACTTTCTTCTGCATGATTCTCTTGCTTGAAAGACTAATGCATCCATCAGTGCTACTCCAGACACTAAGTTACACACTGCAAAGGTCAGTGGACTATGGACATGACAGATCCACAAAGAAATGTGTTAATGGAACACAAAACACTGCTGTCTTGGAAAATACCTGAAAAAACATATATGATTGTAGGATTGAAAATTAGGAAACAAATAGAATGCTTCCAACAACTTGTATTCAGTATTACAAAGTGAATTCTGAAGTGTGTCCCACTGAGTTTCCCAAATCTCATCTAATTCACTATCACACGAAGATGCCTGATGTCTTTCTTGACCTTTCTTAGAAGATTTGACTGGACAATGTTTTAGCTCCCTGTCAAAGAATGCTTGTCTACAGGAACATTTAAAACACAAGCTGCAGTTTCATTTTCTTTGATGAGATGAACAGTATACTGAGTAAGGCTAGAGCAAAAGCCTTTTTGGCCTCCAGTAATGAAAAGAAAGCACAGAAAGTCCTATTATTCTACCATTATTCTACCTACTATTCCTTTTGCAGAAAGCCAATCTTACCATGTCATTTTCTGTGTTGCAACACTATGTCAGAGTAAGCATGAACATCACTCCTTGCCTGAATTCCTCACATTTCTGACTGATGTTTCTCAAAAAAAAAAAAAGTCACATCCCTACATTTGACTGGAGGATCACAGAGCAGAGGTAAGCTCATTGAATAGATGTGGAAGAGTAACACAAAAAGTGATTCCTAAAGTGATTGTGTTCTGAGTGAGTATTCATTTCTGTGCGTGTGAAAAAGCTGCTGGATATTAAAGATGCACCTTAAAATCTCATGAATTTGAGTAGAACCAGGTTAATGTTAAGAAGAATCACCCCTCAACACAATTATCCAACATCCCTTACTTTCTTCTGCATAATTCTCTTGCTTAAAAGACTCTCATTTAAATATTGTGTTACTTAATTGGATATTATGCAACTTTTCACGAAACACCGAATTTTCCTAAATCAGAAAAAAGTGGAACAGTTTACAGAAAAAGAATATAATTTTTTTAAAAAAATTCTAAACACACATTTAGAACTCGGTTTACGCATAAGCACAGGAGACATTCAAATCTTAGTAAGATATTCCATTATTTATGCCCATTTTAGGGTGTTCCATGTTAAGAGGATTTCAAACAATTTGAAATAAGTGTCACGGTATGTTGGATCACTACGTGGTGTCAAAAAATAACAACAGTGGCCAAAAAAAGAAATTTTTGGATTTGGTCTCCTAATGGAGAGCAAGATGACTGTCTTCACAGAAGTAAAATAAAGGTATGAAAAATACAATGAAGTTAAACTCTCATATTTATAATAAGAATAATGCATTGAAGGGAAGATCTGACAGTTCTGATAGGTGAGTCATGATAACATTTAGCCCCTTGGCAAGATGCTTATATAACCCAATTAAATTCTACCTATCCTGACGACTTGTTCCCATTTTACAAATACTCAGTTTAAAGGCACAAACTAATTACAGAACTCAGTTTAAGGTTATCACTTGTCTGGAAAGGTTGCAAAATTTTCCTTAGAGGCAAGTTAGGATGGGAGCTGAAATTACCTTCTGTCAGTGGAGGTTGTCTCTGTTTCTGGTGTTGAGATACTGATACTCAGCCTTACAAAGGGACAATAGTTCAGAGCTAACAAACCAGTAGTCAGGGCATCAAATGTATTTTGCACAATAAACACAATTCTTTCTTATATCGCAAGCCAGATGGACTGCTTCAATGGCTTAACCAACAGAAGGAAACAATACCAAAAAATATTTGGAGAAATCCAATATATATTGTTCTCAGCACTGGATCACAAAAACAAGGCAGCTCATTACCGTAGGTTCAGTAAAAACAGACACCATGGTCCATGGAGCCCTTACGCTAGGAACTATTCGAGGCTTACAGCACACCCCAGTCAAATACCATGTTAAAGGGATGAGACCAGCTTTTGTTTAACAGTGAATTTCTGTCGCAGCATGGTAGGAATATAGCTGAAATACTGATAAACAAATGTTAGTCTCATTCCCGTAACACTGAAGCTTGTCTAATTATTTTGTTTATTTCCACCTTGACGATTGCACTATGTATGAGCAATCAGGAATCAGCTGTGCTTCCTGAGTATTAATTAATTTTCAGGAAATACTATGAACAAATTTTCATATCAGAACCATACAGTAAACCTTAGCTTCAATGTTTTATTCATCACCCTTGCCTAGCACTTTCACTTGTGTCTGTAGGAAAGCACCAGTCATGGTCTATCATACAGATCGTAAGAAAGAATATTTCCCTAAATTATGAAATTCCTTCATTTCTGCCAGCATCACAAGGGGATAAAGTGGTGTTCCTCAGGGGTCCGTACTGGGACCAGTGCTGTTTAATATTTTCATCAATGACATAGACAGCGAGATCGAGTGCACCCTCAGCAAGTTTGCAGATGACACCAAGCTGAGTGGGGCAGTTGACACGCCTGAGGGACGGGATGTCATCCAAAGGGACCTGGACAGGCTGGAGAGGTGGGCCTGTGTGAACCTCATGAGGTTCAACAAGGCCAAGTGCAAGGTCCTGCACCTGGGTTGGGGCAACCCCCGATATCAATACAGGCTGGGGGATGAGGGGATTGAGAGCAGCCCTGCGGAGAAGGACTTGGGGGTACTGGTGGATGAAAAGCTCATGTTGGACATGAGCCAACAGTGTGCGCTTGCAGCCCAGAAGGCCAACCGTATCCTGGGCTGCATCAAAAGAAGTGTGGCCAGCAGGTCGAGGGAGGTGATTCTGCCCCTCTACTCGGCTCTGGTGAGACCCCACCTGGAGTACTGCGTCCAGCTCTGGAGCCCTCAGCACAAGAAGGACATGGAGCTGTTGGAGCGGGTCCAGAAGAGGGCCACAAAAATGATCCGAGGGCTGGAGCACCTCTCCTACGAGGACAGGCTGAGAGAGCTGGGGCTGTTCAGCCTGGAGAAGAGAAGGCTGCAGGGAGACCTTATTGCGGCCTTTCGGTACTTAAAGGGGGCCTATAGGAAAGATGGGGACAGTCTTTTTAGCAAGGCCTGTTGTGACAGGACAAGGGGTAATGGTTTTAAACTAAAGGAGGGTAGATTTAGGCTAGATATAAGGAAAAAATTTTTTACAATGAGGGTGGTGAAGCACTGGAACAGGTTGCCCAGAGAGGTAGTGGAGGCCCCATCCCTGGAAACATTCAAGGTCAGGTTGGACGGGGCTCTGAGCAACCTGATCTAGCTGATGATGTCCCTGCTCACTGCAGAGGGGTTGGACTCGATGACCTCTAAAGGTCCCTTCCAACCCAAAGCATTCTATGATTCTATGAAATTCTTCCCCAGATTAGACAACGTAGTTGCTAGGTTGTCTTAGTGGGAGAATCTCAGTCACAGTTTCTTTCCTTACTACCACTGGGCTTAATTTACAGAAACTTGCTATCAGAAAGTTGCTGTCAAAACATGTGGCGATAACACAGGCAGATACAGGGTGGCCTTAGAAACAGAGCAAGATGCAGTGCAGCTCCTCAATTAGCATCATGCAGAATGAGCTGCCCAAAAGCAACAAATACCCTGGGAAAGGATGCTAAAATGACTTGAGAGCATTTTGCAACCTTCTGATTCTCTTCTGTTCTCCAGGGACTAAAAAGGACTTTTCATAAATTAGACAGTCCTTGTTGTTCTCAAAAATCACAGCACCACCCCCAACCTGCTCTAACTGCAGATTGTCAGATCAGAGCAGAGCCTGCTTTCGACATACCTTCCCAGCTCCCAACTCCACCTCTGGCTCACCCAAAATATTGCTAGAAGGGGTCCCCCCATAAACTGCCTTACAGAGACATTTGACAGTCTGACACAGGCTCCTTCATGCTGCCCTTAGCCTTCCAATCAGCACATTCAAGCCGAGAGGAATTTGCTCTTTATTTCCATACTTTTTTAGTGACTACCTCCCTGAACAGATGGCCAAAAATAATTCACCTATACCAAAAAGACTGGCAAACTTTATCACTGACACTACATTGCCAGTGGCAGCAGACAGGTCAAGAACTAAAGCATTCATCAACTATTCACTCTAATGATCAGGTATATCAGGAAGCAGTGTCGGGAAGCCTACACTAATATACTTCTTTACATATAGCTAACCAGAACCCTTCGGTAGGCTCAGCATTCTGGTCAGCATCTTTGAAATACCCCAAACTAATTCCAATTACATAAACAGAAATTAGCAGTGAAGCACCTAGTATTAAATCACATGCCTAGCTTTCATAGTAACACCTGATACTTTGGTGGATATGAATACATCAATGCTCAGATTAAAAGCAGCATAAAAATAAATAGAAAATAATCCATAGCTTTCGTGTGTGTGTAAGAGTCCTATTTACAATAGCTATGTGCTGTTTTCTGGAAAAAGCAGCAGTAGCTGTAATACGCGAAATGCTCTTAACCCTGCTAACAGCCTCTTTATTGCAAGTGCTCTAACTTCCACTTAGAAGCAAGACAAAGCTCTTATTAAGGTAATTGTCTGTCTCCTTTCTGATCTCAAGTAGTGCTCTGCTCATTTCCCTGCCAGGATCTGGTGTTAATAGGGTGCTGGTTATTTTCATTTATTAGCAGAGCTGAGGTCTGAATATCTTACAAAGAATTCTTGTAAGCTCAAATCGCTTCTTGCCTGTAAGTGCACGGTTTTTTGACACTCCTACAAATGTGGCCTCATGAAAGCTGGCAAAAGGATACAAAAGAGGAATGAATCCTGTTTTCCCACAGAGGCACTCTGCTATATCCAAATAAAAAACTTAGGAATCAGCCAGTAGCTTAGTATCAAAATGACCTCAAGTGAGGGTAAGAAAAAGTATTTTATATTTTAAAAGACAAACTGAATGCAAAGACTATCCAAAGGCTGCCTAGTGAAAAATCTGATTCCTGAACTTGTCTCTCAGTGATAAGAGCTCACCAAAAATAACTCCACTATAAAATAATTTTAGTCAGCTGGGCTACTCCAAAATCCATTTCCTGTAAGAGAGTAAGTCTTGGTACAGTCCAAGCTCTTGTTTGATTCAGAGGATACCTAAAAGAACAGCAAACAGTGGCAGCAGTCTGGCTCATGTCCACATCACTGGGGGAAGAAAAGGGAGTCCAGTATCTTTAAGTATTTAGATATGAACACTTGAAACCACTGTAGCACAGACAAGTCAGTGCTTTTCAAAAATGAGACAGAAATGAGCAACAATGTGGAAACTCACACATTCTGGAAAGATGTGAAAGATCTGTGGTTTTCTGACTGAATTTTTCATGGGAGAGATGACAGAAGTTTGAGCAATCCTTCTTCAGGTCAGCATACAGCGGTACTGCCTCTCATGACTCTCTTCTCTCCTGGATTGCCAGCCATCTCAAGGCTGCACTGTATTTCCCTAGGGGTCCAGTGCCTTCATAATGTATTTATAGGTTCTAGGTAAATGAAAAGTGACTGTTCCCAAATTCATTTTCCGCTTTCCATCTCTCATCCATATCTCTTCTCTGTGAAAACATAAAAATAAACTTAGCTGCGGCTGAACGCTAATTGTCCCTATTATAGTTGTCAAAAGTGTCAAAGCTAAACCAGTGAGGTTTTTTGTTCTGCAGCTTGCATTTAATCAATCTAAAGTAGAAATCTAAAGAAGAAAATACAACCATTTTATATTTGCAGCTCATTAAACAGCTTATTACAAAATACGTTCTTTAGTCACAGTCACAGACAGTACTTAAAATACATTCACTTCCTGCTAGTGCTATTACAAAGCTGAGAAAACCTCAGAGTTTACACTGTTCCAGCTAAATCACAACCCAGATGTACGGAGCAAAACGGTGGGAATATGACTCTGTTATCATTTTTCCTAATTCTGACTCATGTTCTAATCTGTCATGTTTACTTTTCACATACAATAATTCAAGGATTAAACTCCTCTCCCATAAATGCCCATAGAAGGCAGATCTTTGGTGTATGGGTGAGATAAAATCAAGCAAGCATCTCACTTAACCTGTGAAAAAACTGCACTTATCTATTGAAGCTTGCATATTCCAACCAGAAAAAGCAAGCATAATACTGTACCTTTTCAGTTGGCCAATCACAAAGTACAGGTATGAAATTGGAGTTGCTCCCAGCAAGTAACACAGAATCACAGAACAGGTTGCTTTAGAAGGTACCTTAAAAGATCATCTAGACCCATCCCCCTGCCCTGGGGGACGTCTTTCACTAGATGGTTGCTCAAAGCCCCATCCAACCTGACCTTGAACACTTTTAGGGATGGGGCATCCACTTCTTTGGGTAACCTGTTCCAGTGCCTCACCACTCTCATCATAAAAAATGTCTTCCTTGTATCCAATCTAAATCTACCCTCTTTCAGTTTCAGAAAGTCTTTCTCCATCTTTCTAGTAAGTTGCCCCCTTTATATATTGAAAGGCTGCAATAAGGTCTCCCTGGAACTTTCTCTTCTCCAGGCTGAACAGCCCCAACTCTCTCAGCCTTTCCTCATAGGAGACGTGTTCCATCCTTCTGATCATTTTTGTGGCCCTCCTCTGGACCCATTCCAATGGGTCCATGTCTTTCTTGTACTGGGGACCCCAGATCTGGATGCAGTACTGCAGCTGGGGTCACACAAGAGCAGAGTAGAGAGGGACAATCACCCCCCTCAACCTGCTGGCCATGCTTCTTCTGGTGCAGCCCAGGATATG
>VYZW01031212.1:30880-55059 GCA_013401315.1 Balaeniceps rex | reverse complement strand
CAAGTCCCTAGGGCCTTTCTGATGTTCTGTGCGTCCCAGCTGTGGCATCACTCGTCTGGTAAAATAACAGCAGCACTCATCTCCTGAATGTAGACACACACTATGTGATCCAGTTGCCTATATGCAGATACTAAGGGTTATTTCAGGTGCTGTAAGGTATCCTGCTTAGCTACTTATTGTCAGTCTAGAAGAATGGTAACCTCCTGTAAGACGTGCGTGGTAACTATAAACCTCATATCTTGGATACCCTTGTATACCTTGGAAGATGCTATGTACCTATCAATATAGGCATAGAAGAATCCCACTCTAGTTGTCTTCCACTCTGGTGTTAACCAAAATTGGTTTGAATTGGCATCATGGCAATGTTTGTATTTAATGTCCATTTTCTACATGGTCCATCTCTGGTTACCTATGTTTATGGGTATCGTAGATATTCCTGCTCTTTGACATGATTAGTTTGTAACTGGGCTTGCTCTTTGCCTGTGGACAAAGCACAATTAAGTTGAAATGAAATGTCTCATCCAGATGAATATCCAAATGAACATTTATCAGAAGAAAAATGTTTCTAAATTTCTTCTAAGTCTGACTATCAGATCCAGTATCTGTCTGGGAGAATGTGCAGTTCTGTTGATTATCTGACTGCCTGCTGTCCTTGGATTTGATAAATGGGATGATGATGGATGTTGATGAAGCACCTGTGAAGTCATGAGAGAAAATAATACACTGGTTGTCTGAAAGAGTTAAGGAGGGTTCCTATTTTTCTTCATTTCTGTTGTGGTTTAACCTGGTAGGCAGCTAAACACCACACAGCCATTTGCTTACTCCCCACAACCCAGTGAGTTGGGGGACAGAATCAGAAAAAGAAAGGGAAAAAAAAAATTCATGGATAAAGACAGAGGTAAAGACAGTCTAATAGGACAGTAAAGGAAGGGATAATAATAATAATAGAATATAAAAAATAAGTGATGCACAATGCAATTGCTCACCACCTGCCATCTGATGCCCAGCCAGTTCCCATGCAGCAGTACCCCCTCTGGCCAACCCCCCCCAGTTTATATACTGAGCATGACGTCATATGGTATGGAATAGCTCTTTGGCCAGTTTGGGTCAGCTATCCTGGTTATGTCCCCTCCCAGCTTTTCGCTGGCAAGACATGAGAAGCTGAATAGTCCTTGACTAGTGTAAGCACTACTTAGCAACAACTAAAACATCAGGGGCCTTGGCTAAAAGTGTACCAATGTTTAAATGCCCCGCCACCCATTGCTCTCAGGGTAGTCTTTAACACTCCATTGTATTGTTCGGTTTTTCTGGAGGCTGGTGCATGATAGGGGATGTGATATACCCACTTAACGCGATGCTCTTTGGTCCCAGTGTCTATGAGGTTGTTCCCGAAATGAGTCCCGTTGTCTGACTCGATTCTTTCTGGGGTGCCATGTCACCATAAGACTTGNGGGTGCCATGTCGCCATAGCACTTGCTTTTCAAGGCCCAGGATGGTGTTCTGGGCAGTGGCATGGGGCGTGGGATATGTTTCCAGCCATCCGGTGGTTGCTTCCACCATGGTGAGCACATAGCGCTTGCCTTGGCTGGTTTGTGGGAGTGTTATATAACCAATCGGCCAGACCTCCCCATATTTATACTTTAGCCATCGTCCTCCATACCAGAGAGGCTTTAACTGCTTGGCCTGTTTGATTGCAGCACATGTTTCACATTCATGGATAACCTGTACAATAGTGTCCATGGTCAAGTCCACTCCTCAATCATGANTGGATAACCTGTGCAATACTGTCCATGGTTAAGTCCACCCCTCGATCACGAGCCCACCTATACGTTGCATCTCTTCCTTGATGGCCTGAGGTGTCATGGGCCCACCAAGCTATAAATAATTCACCCTTATGTTGCCAGTCTAGATCCACCTGAGCCACTTCAATCTTAGCAGCCTGATCCACCTGCTGGTTGTTTTGATGTTCTTCAGTGGCCCAGCTCCTGGGTACGTGAGTATCTATGTGATGTACTTTTACAACCAGGTTCTCTATGCGGGCAGCAATATGTTGCCACAATGCGGCAGCCCAGATGGGTTTGCCTCTGTGCTGCCAGTTGCTCTGCTTCCATTGCTGCAACCACCCCCACAGGGCATTTGCCACCATCCAGGAGTCAGTATAGAGATAGAGCACTGGCCACTTTTCTCGTTCAGCAATATCTGAAGCCAGCTGGATGGCTTTCACCTCTGCAAACTGACTGGATTCACCTTCTCCTTCAGCAGTTTCTGTGATTTGTCGTATAGGGCTCCATACAGCAGCCTTCCACCTCCGATGCTTTCCCACAAGATGACAGGACGCATCAATGAACAGGGCATATTGCTTCTCATTTTCTGGTATTTTTTTATACAGTGGGGCCTCCTCAGCACACATCATCTCCTCCTCTGATGATGATATTCCAAAATCTTTGCCTTCTGGCCAGTCCATGATCATTTCCAAGATTCCTAGGCAACTGGGGTTTCCTATTTGAGCCTGTTGTGTGATCAGTGTGACCCACTTACTCCATGTAGCATCAGTTGCATGATGTGTACAGTGGATCCTCCCTTCAAACATCCAACCCAGCACCAGCAGTTGGGGTGCCAGGAGGAGCTGTGCTTCAGTACCAACCACTTCTGAAGCAGCTCAACCCCCTTCATATGCTGCCAATATATCTTTTTCTGTTGGAGTGTAGCGGGCCTTGTATCCTCTGTATCCCCGACTCCAAAACCCTAGGAGTCAACCTCGGGTCTCCCCTCGTGCTTTCTGCCAGAGGCTTCAGGTAGGGCTGTTCTCCCCAGCTGAGGTGCAGAGCACATTCTTTATATCTTGCCCTGCTTGGACTTGCCCAAGGGCTACTGCATGAACTATTTCCCATTTAATTAGTTTAAAGGCTTTTCATTGCTGGGGTCCCCATTTGAAATCATTCTTTTTCCAGGTCACTTGATAGAGAGGACTCACGATCTGACTGTAATTTGGAATATGCATTCTCCAAAAACCCACAACATCTAAGAAAGCTTGTGTTTCCTTTTTGCTAGCTGGTGGGGACATAGCTCTTATTTTGTTGATCACATCCACGGGGATCTGACGATGTCCATCTTGCCATTTTATTCCTAAAAACTGGATCTCCTGTAGAAGTCCCTTGACCTTACTCTGTTTAATGGCAAAACCAGCCTTCAGAAGGATTTGGACTATTTTCTTCCCTTTCTCAAAAACTTCTTCTGCTGTGTAACCCCATACGATGATGTCATCAATGTATTGCAGGTGTTCCAGAGATTCACACTGTTCTAGTGCAGTCTGGATCAGTCCGTGGTAAATAGCAGGGCTGTGTTTCCACTCCTGGCGCAGTCAGTTCCAGGTATACTGGACAGCCCTCCATGTGAAAGCAAAGTGTGGCCTGCATTCTGCTGCCAAAGGGATTGAGAAAAACGCATTAGCGATATCATTTGTGGCATACCACTTGGCTGCCTTTAACTCCAGTTCCTATTGAAGTTCTAGCATGGCTGGCATGGCAGCACCCAGCGGTGGTGTGACTTTTTTCAGGCTATGATAGTCTGCTGTTAGTCTCCACTCTCCATTGGACTTCCATGCTGGCCATATGGCACTGTTAAAGGGTGGGCGAGTCTTGCTGATCACTCCTTGGCTCTGCAGTTGACAAATCAGCTGATGGATGGGAATCAGGGAGTCTTGGTCGGTGCGATATTGCCGCTAGTGCACCGTTGTGGTAGCGATCAGCACCTGTTGTTCTTCGACCCTCAGCAACCCCACAACAGAAGGGTCCTCCAAGAGACTGGGCAAGGTGGACAGCTGTTTAATTTCCTCCATCTCCAGGGAAGCTATACCAAAAGCCCACTTATACCCTTTTGGGTCCTTGAAATACCCTCTCCTGAGGTAGCCTATACCAAGGATGCACGGGGCCTCTGGGCCAGTGACAATGGGGTGCTTTTGCCACTCATTCGCGGTTAGGCTCACTTCAGCCTCCAATACAGTGAGCTGTTGGGATCCCCCTGTCACTCCAGAAATACAGATGAGTTCTGCCCCTGTATAGTTTGGTGGCATTAGGGTACACTGTGCACCAGTGTCCACTAGAGCCTTATACTCCTGTGGGTTGGATGTGCCAGGCCATCGAATCCACACAGTTCAGTAAACCTGGTTGTCTCTTTCCTCCACCTGGCCAGAGGCAGGGCCCCTCTAGTCCTGGTCATAGTATTTGCTACTCACTTCTTGCAAATGCAAATCAAAAGTCCCTTTATTAAGATTGGAAGTAAAATCAGCCATTCTAATCTGTCTGGGGAACCGCTCACTGGAAACTGGAGCAGCAATTTTCCTTGAAGAACCCCCTTGTGTGATTGTTTTTCCTTGCAACTGACATACCTGTGCCTCTAGGGTCAGGGTAGATTTTCCATCCCACTTCCTCTGTGGTCACGCAGGTAAAACCACAGGGTGGCCCTTGGTGTGTATCCCCTATATCCACTCTCTTGAGCAGAGGGATGCTTACTCCTAATGGCTGAGATACCGGTCTATACAGGTGGGGAGTAGGGCACATCCTCTTTGAGTTGCTGGAACTCCTGGGACAGTTTTTCAGATGGTTTTTCCACCGCCGAGATGCAGGCCCATAGGGAGGAAGAAAGACTTTCTTCATATTGCCAGAGTTGGCCAGCCAATTCATCCACCACTGGTTCCTCTCTGTCTTTCCAGGTCATTACTGCTAATGAGTTGGCATACGACAATGGCGTGCTCCATACTAACTTTCGCCACATAGGTTGTGTGCACTGGACTTCATCTGGATCTTTGGATAACTGCTTGTTGTTCAGGTCATCATAAATCACCTCCAGCATGGCTAATTCCCTCAGGTACTGGATGCCTCTCTCCATGGTGGTCCACTTGCCTGGGTGACATAATATCTTCCTTGAAGGGATACCTTTCCTTCACACCTGACAGGAGTCACCTCCAGAGGCTGAGGACTTGTGCCCCTTTTCCATCGCTTTGTCAATGCCCCCTTCCCTAGAAAGGGTTCCCAGCTGCTTGGCTTCCCTACCCTCTAATTCCAGGCTACTGTCCCTGTTATCCCAGCATTGGAGAAACCAGGTGGCAATGTGCTCACATGGACAACAACTGAAATCTTTTTGCATATCTTGCAGCTCACTCAGGGATAAGGATCAGTTGGTTATCATCTCATTTATGGGTTCTTCCTCTTCCTATTCTCATGATGGCCCTGGTTCATCTTCATGCCGTACTAAATGAACTGATTTTCTTGTGTATTTCTTCTTGTGTATAGGGGCGACTGATACCGGCATGGGTTGGGTTCTCTAGTTCAGCCACAGTGCCTCTTGCTGGGGTTTGAGGAGATTTCACAGATTGCATAATAATTTGAAGATATTCCCTTGTATCCATATGGAAGTGTGTAGAAGAGGACTCTGAATTTCTAATGTTTCATACATTACAAAGGTATTCTCTTTCATATCTTTTTAGCTCATATTTTTCTCATTCTTGGATTGCAGTGTAGTTATATATTTTTTTTATGCCTATAGTTTATGATCAATTGCTGTAAATCACACATCACATGGTTACAGTTATGATCATGTGAGTTTAGACAAAGCACTGATATTAGTTAGAAACTCAGGTTTTGCTGAATCTTCCTAAGTGGTGTGTGATGATGACAAAATGAAAAATGACATACTGATATACATATGTTACTGACACCTGGATTTTATCCCAATACCCATAACCTGCTAAGTAAATCCAATTTTTTCTAGACAGCTATATTGTGTCTAATTAACACAGAAGTACTGAGGGCACATGTTTAGGCACAATAATCAAGGACTGGCACATCCTTTCATCTGTAATTGAAATTAATCCTACCCAAAAGGTCTGTAAAAGAATGAGATACCCAAAATGAGTCCTTTCCTTTCAGTGCTAATCAAAATAAACTGATATATGATGGAATTGGCACTGTTTCTACCAAAAAAATTCCAAGAGCTGTTGAGACCTGTATCTTGGTCATAATGACCTTCAGTCAAAGTGACTTTCAGTTTCAACTGGATAATGGATGTTTATGCATCAGTCCAACCCTGCAACTTATTTGGCACACTAATGCTACATTCATCCCCTTCTGCATGTTGTAGCTTTCAGAACATAGAGAACACTTCTTTTGCAGATGCTTTCAATCTCCTTGTTTTCATGAGTACCTGTCTAGTGTTATACAATCCTATGTCGTGAAAGTTCAGAACATATGTTGTAACGACAAGACTGTGCTCTTTAATCTACACTTCATTACACGTTCTTTGATAGTTTTATAATCCTTTTGAATTTTATACCTGCGCAAGAAACATCTGTTTCTCCTTTTTTTTGAAGTACATTGTGATGCATATATTACAGTAACTGATTTACTTCCTGCTTTCTCCCTCTATAGTGCATGCAAAAATATTGTGTGCATCAAAAACAGTGGATAGCAGGACTATTAGGAGCAAAGTGAGCATCTGAGGGTCTCGTTTTATTTCTGCTCCAATTGTTTCTACATACAGGTCAAACCTGTGTTTATAGTATTTTCTTCAATATTTCCTGTAAATGTAATCTCTGCAAGGAGTAAAAGTTATTTCGTATCCCACTGTCTTGCACACTATTTTTCTAAAATCTCCTTTACTGAGGTATCAAATTTCACATAGTTATTAAAACTGAGTAAAAGTATCTTTCTTGAATACGTATCGAATAAGAGTGCGTATCCTGAGTAATTGCTGAATAGTAATATATGTCTTGAAAGGAGCTTAATATTTTCTGCCATCAGATGTTCACTGGTGTTGGCAATATCCCCTGTAATTAAGGCTTTCTGGACCTTCCATTAGTGATGACAATCTTCATTCTTGCCAAAATTGAGTTATTTAGACTCAAAAATCTCTGAGCATCGTCTGTAGAATGAATTCCAATTCAATTATTTATTTGGAAATGTTCAGTCATAACGATTCAACTATATCTGAAAGAGAGACTAAAGAAAATATACATTCATTCCCAAACATTTACAACTTTTGCATTTACATCTTGTCTTGTGGGATCATCAGTCAACTTTTGTTATGAAGGGGTTCCACTGGGTGAAAAACTGCACTTTTAGTGACTTGCAATGTCTTTTTTTCCCCACCACAAATCTATAACCATGCCCAGTTACATAACTTTGAGTACACTTACGTATTAGAAAGTTGATTTTGTCACTTAACATTTCTGAAGAATCTATTCTCTTCAGGTTCTCCTTGTTATGACTAAACTCTGACCACACCATTACAGTTAGGTAACTGACCATGCTTCCTGCTTAACATGGGTGCAAGTTCAAAACTTCCTTCTAGACTTTTTTCCAAAACTACTGTTCTTAGATGTCCTTTGCTGAGCTGGAATTCATACCATAGTCTGAGCTCCACCAATGAAAACAAGGGTGGTCTTCCCTCTATAACAGTGGTGGCAGAGGACAGCACAGATTTGTGGCACAGAAATAATCCGATTCAAATGCAGTGGAAACAAATATCTTGTTGAGAAGAGAATTCACTGGTTAAGGCATTACCTGATACCAAGACTGTGAAACTAGGGAAGGAGAAGCAAGAACTTGGAACCGGAAGGAAATATGGGGAAGAGTGGAAACCATTTGCCTGGAAAAGTGCATTCAGTTCAAAAGGAGGAAGAGACAAGGGATTTGGTGGGACTGACAGGAAAATCAGACTTGTGAATGAAGAATGTAGCTGAGCAAACAGTGATAGAGCAGAATCTTATGAAAGGGAGTAGATCAGCTGGTGGGGCAAATTGACTTTGACATGAAACTAGAAAGGAAAAGGTGAAGGAGTGGGAACAAGATGGAAACTGAAAGAAAAGTACATTAAAAGTGTTAACTTTTGAAACCGACTGGAAATGATTGAAAAGAGAGATCAAACAAAATCAATTACCATTGGGTTAAATGAGTACCAAAACCAGCACTAGAAAGAAGAATTGTCTTCTGGAATTGGAGACACAGTGGGATTGTCTAACTGGTGCAGTAGAGAATTTATTGGTTTCCTTCTCATGTTATTATCTTTTAGTTCAAACAGCAGAGTTTTTGCAGTAGATCTGAAACTTTAAGACCCACTGATAGTCAATGTAAGTAGTTGTATGAAAAATGAGGGGAAAAAATACAGAATTTCTTTTTATTCTGGGGTAGTTTCCTCCAGCTGATTTTTTAGACAAAAAAATTCCGAAAAGCATAAGAGCAAAAATGTGTTAGAGCATTATTAGCTGACTGAAAAGTCAACCAGTTTAAAAAAAAAAAGTAAGAATCAAAGTTGCTTCTACAGAACTGATTTGGATCTTTTATTACATCTTTGTTACTAATTAAGCATGTGAGGGAGTGTTCTGAGCTGCTCAAAAGAGATCATTTACAATTCTATATGTTCAGAATGGCCCCTGGCAATTTTTGCCCTGAGCTGACCAGAACTCTCCAAAGCCACTTCCAGTCACAGGCTGTAAGGTAGTATGAAGCAGAGACATGTAAGCAAATAGTCATTTTGGATATGGCCACCTTGTCTTGGAGGGCAAGAGGGTTTAAATTTTCCATGCCAGTTCCACGCCAGAGCTATATAAGAGTCCTATACACATTTAGTTTATGGGTATAGACAAAGTTGTTATCTAGCCAAAGAGTTTTTTAAGTTCAGATTCACATACTATTTTTCTCTCTGCCCAAATTCAGTTACAATTGTTCATTATTACAAGGATAAGTAATATTACCAATCCTGAATAAGTAATCAGTCGTATATACAGCTTACCACGAAAGTGTTTCTAGAGTTTTCATTGTTAACAAACTAATTCAAGTTTATTTTTAATAATGAAACATGCTTAGAAAAACAAGGAAAAGTATATTTGCAGTAGCACTGATCAGACTAGTTTGTCAGATGTGCATGACAAGTATGAAGAATCCTAAGAAGACTCAGACGTCAGATCAGATTTGGAATTTGGAAGTTCCTTTATAGCACTTAGAATATCTATCTGTTCCTCTGTTATGTGCCTTTTGTAACAGTGCCCTGTATACCATTACAAGGTGACAATCAATGACACCAATCTGCCTGAAAAAACTGCCCCCAGTTTGAATATGCCTGTAATAGTGACAGAAAGCATGGATTGGACACTGTCTGCAAATTGCAGAAATTGGACGAGAGCCTTTTTCTAAACTCAGCAAGGAATAATTGCTCACAGCTCTCCAACTGAGCCTGTTACTTTAGGAGAAAAGAAATCTAAGAATAGGTTTATAAAATACACAGTAACTCTCCCCTACAGGCATAACAGAGTTTAGACATCTAAATGCCTTTAAAAATCTGGCTATGTGCTCAAGGCGGACAAAAAAAATGTAGAGCAGTCTCTACAACCAGAATATTCTTTTGTTTAAAGAAATTCCAAGCTTAATTTTGCTTTCTTACTGTGCTATGAAAGAAATATAAAAGTTTTTGGGACCTGGACAGGCTGGATCCATGGGCTGAGGCCGATTGTATGAGATTCAACAAGGCTAAGTGCCTGGTCCTGCACTTGGGTCGCAACAACCCCATGCAACACTACAGGTGTGGGGAAGAGTGACTGGAAAGCTGCCAGGTGGAAAAGGGCCTGGTGATGTTGGCCGACAGCCAGCTGAATATGAGCCAGCAATGTGCCCAGGTGGCCAAGAAGGCCAATAGCATCCTGGCTTGTATCAGAAATAGTGTGGCCAGCAGGACTAGGAAAGTGATTGTTTCCCTATACTTGGCACTGGTGAGGCCACAGCTCGAACACTGTGTTCAGTTTTGGGCCCCTCACTACAAGACAGACATGGAGGTGCTGGAGCGTGTCCAGAGAAGGGCAATGAAGCTGGTGAAGGGTCCAGACAACAAGTCCTATGAGGAACGGCTGAGGGAACTGGGGTTGTTTAGCCTGGAGAAAAGGAGGCTGAGGGGAGACCTTATCGCTCTCTACAACTACCTGAAAGGAGGTTGTAGCCAGGTTGCTGTTGGTCTCTTCTCCCAAGTAACAAGTGATAGGCTGAGAAGCAATGGCCTCAAGTTGTGCCAGGGGAGGTTTAGATAGGATATTAGGAAAAATTTATTCACTGAAAGGGTTGTCAAGCATTGGAACAGGCTGCCCAGGGAAGTGATTGAGTTACCATGCCTGGAGGTATTTAAAAGACGTGTAGATGTGGCACTTCGGGATGTGGTTTAGTGGTGGACTTGGCAGTGTTAGGTTTACAGTTGGACTCGATGATCTTAAAGGTCTTTTCCAACTCAAATGATTCTATGATTCTATGATCCTATGCTTTGGGTTTTTTTCCACCCAATCAATCATCTGCCCCAAATACAACAGGGACTTGAAGCTTAGCATCCATCAGCCCATACAGAGCCCTCATCTGTAGGCTATTATTCTTCCAATTTCTGTCTCTCTTCTAAACCATTATGAAAACTCCAGTAATACAGTTTCTATCATGTTTTCATTCATAACAATAGCATTTACCTTGGAGAATAACTTTGTCACAACCAGGGCAACATGGAAAATCTTAAACCACTTTTCTCAGAAAGTAATAGGGATGATAGGCCTAAATCTCCCATAAAATGATCACTGATAACAGGTTTCTATAAATAAATAATTTCGTTTCTGCTATTCATTACAGCTTGAGCAATACTTAATTTCTTAAATAAATAAATACATAGAAAGATATGGATGCATATCTTTCAGAAAATTAAAGAACATTTTTCATGCTCATTTTAATTGTTTTTTTTTACATTGCTCTTCAAAAGTCATGTTGTGACACCTGCCTTAATATAGAAAAAAGTAACTTCTCATGTGCAAACTATCATTTCCCCTGTCACACTGAATGATATTGTTCCAGAAAGAAAAGTAATAATTTTTCATCTTCTGAACTGGTCAGCCTGTCCTGTAAGCAAGTCACAGGCTAAAATATCAGCAAGTTTGGAAGAAACTAGATTACGACTGCATTTCCCTCAGTAACAGAGTGGTAAAACAGTCAACATGAGCAATACTGTTGCAGCTGAACCTCACAGAGTAACAGATTACCATGGCCATGACATCTTAAAAATCATAATGAAATGACAGGGACTAATTGTCATTGTCTGACTATTTCTGAGCAGGTTCATAATCTGAAAAAATCCAGTAAAAAATAATGACTTTTTAAACCAAGCAGATATTAAATGTAAGTAGAAGTGCTGGAATCAAAAACATATTTTAATGTAGAGATTTAAAAAAACCCAAACAACAAACCACACAGCAGCAGTAGATAGATGTGATGACAACATTCAGAAGCCTAGATTCTCAGCACAAAAAGCAGAATCACGAAAAAGCATCTTCTTTCATTATCAGCCACTGAGGTGAGTTAATCAATGCAGCTTTCTTTTCCATCGCTTTTAGGATGATGGAGTCATACTTTGCCCATCTCTAAGGCTACAGGAATGAAAAAAACCAAAGATTGTCCCAGATGGGGAATTGGAAAAAAAAATAATGCTGCACAAAACTCTTTCTCTATACTCTAGTCCACCTTCATGTCACAATAAGTGTTCAAAGGTTTAGTGTAGTTTGATGCATTGCTCTCAATAATATAACTTCATCTCTGGTGAGAATGAAAAGTACACAGCACTTTCATGAAAGGAAACTTGTGTACTTACAATGAAAGCTTCCTTAAGTTTGTGTGGGTTTTCTTCTTGTTATTGTTTTATTATTCAGGAGATGAAATAGGAGGCTAGAGAAGAAATAGGAGACTGGAAGAACTCCTGATTTAAGGTTTTTATGTGCTCTGTGGCTAGAATACTTGGTTAGTGTTTTGGAAAAGTACATTATTTTTTGAATCAATCTTTTCTGTTCTGAGAGTCTCTAATACTTCTCATTCTGCCCCAGTCATATTCTTGAATGGAGGAACCTCTACTATTTATCAAATATTTCAAGCTGTTGCTGTCAACTTTCTCTGCTCATTTACTGAGGGTACTCTTCAAAAATATGGCTAATCACAGTTCTGTCATCTAAGAAAAAAATATTCAAAACGAAATTGAAGACAGGTTTTTATATACAGTAATGGATATTTTGCAGCTGTGCAAAGGTTTTATGATTTATTTTTTTTTATCTTTTGTTAGACATATGAAAACTAGATTTACTCTCAATTAATTCTACTCATTAGGAAGAATCCAATTTGCATGTGGAAATTTAAAGCAAAATATTTACAGTTTAAGACAAGTGCATTTCTCCAGGTAAATTTAGACATTTAGGTGAAAGAAAAGTGTTTCTATTGATTTCAGTGCTACAACAAACAGAATGTTAGGTGAGAAATATATTCAGCATTGGTCAAGAGAATATCTCATTCCAAACTAGAGGATCCATTCATTACACTTTCCTGTACTTTTTTTCTGAAATGTTTTGGTACAAAATGCCAACCAAGGTACATCTCTAAGGAGTTAGGTATAGCTGTGTTTTCTGCCTCTTCACGGTAAACACTACTTCTTGTGAAGGGCCCTTAGAATTCTCCAAATTTTTATGCTACAGAGGAAGGTGAATGAAAAAATACCCAGATTTCATAAGCAAAGCCTCTCTGTCTCTCCTGACAATGAGATTTTTTTGTATCTACCTACCTACCTGCCTGCCTACATACTTATCTATCCATACGCATATAAGTATGTATATATATGTTTATATGTATATATGTGTATATGTGTACATGCGTATATATATGTATGTATGTACATGTATATACATGTGTATATATAAGCCATTTACTCTGTATGTTTCATTTGTTTTTACTT
Source organism: Balaeniceps rex (assembly GCA_013401315.1). NCBI lineage: Eukaryota > Metazoa > Chordata > Aves > Pelecaniformes > Balaenicipitidae > Balaeniceps > Balaeniceps rex. The sequence goes on along the minus strand of VYZW01031212.1, from coordinate 42,276 downwards.
AGGCAGCACACTGTTTCATAATTCCATAAGGTATTTTTAATTTGAAAAATATTTTATTATGTATTTCTTTAAATATTTTTTTAAATCTATGTACAAGAACATGAATGCAAAGGCCCTATTCTCCTTGCAATATTTCAGATATTTAATCACACTGACACAAAACAGGAAACGTGCACTGGCAGCCAAGAGGGAAAACTGCATCCTGGGGTGTATCAAACACAGCATAACCAGCCAGTCAAAAGAGGTGATTATCCCACTGTATTCAGCGTTGGTGTTACCTCACCTTGAGTACTGTGTGCAGTTCTGGGCCCCACAATTTAAGAAGGATGTGAAGGTCTTTGAATGTGTCCGGAAGACGGTAACATAGCTGGTGACAGGGCTGGAAGGCATGTCCTGTGAGGAGCGGCTAAGGTCTTTGGGCTTGTCTACTTTGGAGATGAGGAGGCTGAGGGGCGACCCCATTGTTCTCTACAGCTTCCTGAGGAGGGGAAGTGGAGAGGGAGTTGCTGAGCTCTTCTCCCTGGGATCCAGTGGTAGGATGCATAACATGTGGTTTAAACCCACACCAGGGGAGGTTTAGAATGGATATTAGGGAAGCATTTCTTTACCGAGAGGGTGGTCAAACACTGGAACAGGCTTCCTAGAGAGCTGGTCGATGCCCCAAGCCTGTCAGTGTTTAAGAGTCATTTGGACAACGCCCTTAATAATGTGCTTTAACTTTTGGTCAGCCCTGAGTTGGTCAGGCAGTTGGACTAGGTGATTGTTGTAGGTCCCTGATGAACCCTGTAGGTTTATCCAACTGAAATAGTCTATTCTAAAAATATTTTTGGAATTCAAGCTATAGGCATCCAAAGGACTATTAGCATCAATTCTCACTAGATCTATACAAAACTTGGCAGGTGTGATTTTCTGAGTTTTAAACCTTTTTTTCCCCTCCTAATCACAGGTTCTATGGTTTCGAAGTTCAACTTTTGCTTTAAGTTTTCTAGCTATCTGAATACTTCATGAGAGTGCCTAGTGATTTGCCTGGGTTAATTTTGTTAAGTTTTGCTGGCTAGATTTTTAATTTTTTTTTTAGAAAACTCAATGTCCTGTTTTCAAAATATATGGTCCTTTAAAGAGGCAGAAAAAATGTTTTGCTTAGTTTGATTTTCCACAAAAGATGCAGGGGCTCCAAAATTTTTGTTTAAACTGCCAAATAACTAGCCCGTATCTTAGTGAAAGCTGACTTTTAAATGATTTCCAGTTTCACTTAAAATGTCTTTCTAGCTTTAATATTTGTGATTGTAATGGTTATTTTATTGAAATATATAAAGTAATAGAATAAAATTAGAAAAAGAAAGGACATTGGTTGAGAATACTAGCAGTTTGGGCATCATTTCAGAAAAGCACTTAAATGTGTACTTAAAAGGAAAGTAACTTCATTCAAGTCAGACAGTAGACAGTGCATGAGACAATGTAGAAGACTGTCTCAAAAAGTAAAAGTTCCCAAGACAGTTAGAATTTGGCAAGAGAATAAAGCCTCAAAAATCAAGCAGATGGAAATTGGCCAAGACTGAATGAGCAGAGTTTTTGGGCAACTAAATTGTTTGGAAAGTTGTAATCGAACGTGCAAGATGTGTTTCAACGTTTATCAAAAAATAATGTCTGGGATATTGTCGATGTGGTCATCAGTGTGGACTCCTAGTAGCTGGATAGGTCACTAGATAATAAGGCAGTCTACAAAATCATGATTAATTGAATAGAAAATGATTGTTCAATCTTCCTGCTAAAAAAAGAATCTGAGAGCATGAAATGAAGTGAGCAACTGTTAGACGCAAAACATAGTAAGAGGAGACAGAAGCAAAAAAAAGGAAAGGGAGCATGTCCTCACACAAAACATACATGAGCTGTGTGGAACGCCTTGCCACAAGATGTTGTGGATTGATGTATTACTGAAGTTCAAGAAGCAGCTGGGTAAACCTGCTGCAGGAAAGTCCAGCTGGATCTATTAAATACAAAAGGCTCAGCTTATTTGCTTTAACTTTGACACTTAGTGTCATTTCAGACACCCTAGAAACTTGCAGGTAGATGTTAAACCTGAAAGAGACCTTTCCTTTCTTGACCAGAGCTGGTGAGTTATAGTTATAGTTATATAGTTGTTATAGTTACAGTTATAGTTAGTTATAGTTATATAGTTATAGTTAATGGACTGTCTAGTCAAGACAGTCAATAGAACCTCAAGAGAGATTCAGTTCATGCTAAAGCAAACATCTGGCTTTCAGATGCATAAGCATGAATGCTTGGTGTCATTTGAAGTCCCTAAGTTTATACTGCCTTGACTACACAGTTCATTGGGGAGATACGGATTTGATGGGTGGACTGTTCGGTGGATAAGGAATTGGTTGGATGGTCACATCCAGAGGGTAGTGGTCAATGGCTCGATGTCCAAATGGAGACTGGTGACAAGTGGTGTCCCTCAGGGGTCTGTACTGGGACCAGTGCTGTTTAATATTTTCATCAATGACACAGACAGCGAGATCGAGTGCACCCTCAGCAAGTTTGCAGATGACACCAAGCTGAGTGGTGCAGTTGACACACCTGAGGGACGGGATGTCATCCAAAGGGACCTGGACAGGCTGGAGAGGTGGGCCTCTGTGAACCTCATGAGGTTCAACAAGGCCAAGTACAAGGTCCTGCACCTGCATCGGGGCAACCCCTGATATCAATACAGGCTGGGAGATGAGGGGATTGAGAGCAGCCCTGTGGAGAAGGACTTGGGGGTACTGGTGGATGAAAAGCTGGACATGAGCCAACAGTGTGCACTTGCAGCCCAGAAGACCAACCGTATCCTGGGCTGCATCAAAAGAAGCGTGGCCAGCAGGTTGAGGGAGGTGATTCTGCCCCTCTACTCTGCTCTGGTGAGACCTCACCTGGAGTACTGCGTCCAGCTCTGGAGCCCTCAGCACAAGAAGGACATGGAGCTGTTGGAGTGGGTCCAGAAGAGGGCCACAAAAATGATCCGAGGGCTGGAGCACCTCTCCTACGAGGACAGGCTGAGAGAGTTGGGGTTGTTCAGCCTGGAGAAGAGAAGGCCGTGGGGAAACCTTATTGCGGCCTTTCAGTACTTAAAAGGGGGCCTATAGGAAAGATGGGGACAATCTTTTTAGCAAGGCCTGTTGTGACAGGACAAGGAGTAATGGCTTTAAACTAAAGGAGGGTAGATTTAGACTGCATATAAGGAAGAAATTTTTTACAATGAGGTTGATGAAATGCTGGAATGGGTTGCTCAGAGAAGTAGTGGAGGCCCCATCCCTAGCAACATTCAAGGTCAAGTTGGACAGGGCTCTGAGCAACCTGATCTAGTTAAAGGTGTCTCTGCTCATTGCAGGGAGGTTGGGCTAGATGACCTCTAAAGGTTGCTTCCAATCCAAAGCATTCTATGATTCTATTCTATGATTCTATTAACTATATGTCAGTCCATTAACTATAATTAAAGCTTAGACATCTAGCTCACATCTAAGCAATTGCATGGAGACATCCAAATGAAAGTGTATTAATGTTTTGCTAAGTACCAAAAGCAACTACTTCTGGCTCAAGAAATCCCTGAGTTGCAGACTGACAAGAACTGGGAAAATATTCCAGGAAATGATCAATGACCATTGTATTCTTGTTGTTTTTGTAAATCCTTACCTAAGCAGCTACTATTAGCCAGTGGAGACAGATGATAGGTAAAGTAGATGAGATTGATGGACCTTGAACTGTCTTAGTGCAGCAACATAGATGCCCTTATGTTGTTCTCTGGGAACATAGTGTGTTGTATACTGTTAGGAGCCAAGATCAAGTCAGCATAGTGAAAAAAAAAAGGATTATCAACCAATCCAATGAAATTCAGGTGAGATCAGTAGAGAAGAAAAGTTTTTAAATGTGTGCTGTATGAAACAAACTGTTGCTCCTGAAAGGGTTGGAGGCTTGTTAAAATAAAGGACCTACTTGCTTTGTAGTGCCTTGAATTGTTTGATCTACTTTATATGAAGGCATGAACACATGCAAAATATCAAGGTACTACCAAGTCTACATATCTGAAAGATTATTTTCCCCATTCTGTCTCACAAGTTACCTCTGTACTGAAAACCTTTGTGTCTTCACCTCACAGCTGTTTCCAACGCTTTCTTTACATATTCCCTCAATCTCCATTTATAGCAACAATTTACAGACCAAGAGCACAGGTTTGATCACTGATATGCAGCTATCTGTCCTCGGTAATGGCTAGCACACTTCCTGGCATGATTTTGATCCGCTTTTCCAGATGGAGCCTAGCAGTCATTTGAAGAAGAGAATACAACACAGGCTGTTCTCAACAAGCAGGATGAATAATACCTTTTTCTTCCTGGGGTGAAAAGGAGGAGGAGTTTACCCATCTCATTTTGAAATGCCTTGACATTCATCTTCTAATCAGGACCTATCATGTTTTATTTACTAATACAGATATAACTGAGTGGAGTTTTTTTCCCAGAAATTGTTTAAACCACTCCTCAAGCAAAACTTCAAGCTACCCTGGGGTACCAGAACATGTCACAGGTTTATTATCCTTTTCTCTCTTATCTTTGTGCTTCCCTTGATCTTATTTTTACATTTATGTTTTAACTATCCTCTATGGCTGATCCTACCATGAGGTTCAGGTGGTTAGGTCAATCTTAGTGTTCATACAAAACCCCACTGTGTTTTCTGTGAAGCAACTAGTTCAGATGTAGATCCTATGAATTCTGCTGCTGTAATCCTCTCTCCCCACAAGGGTGGGCGGTTTTTAATAATAGCTGCATCACGATGCAGTACAAAGACAAGGTATTTCCTGTAAATAATACATGGATTCTCAGAAAAGTGTGCACCAAGAAAAGTTATAGCTTTATCTCTAGAAGTATAAAGAACAAACTCTTCGGGGAAAAAACATATTTTTATTCTTTTCTCATAAATTGCCTGACCCACTGATGTCCACTGGAATGGAGATGAAACAAATCAATGCAGTTGTGTATTACAATACCAATATGTACACTGGGTTCTATGTACTAATGCATATGCTACAGTGATAAATATGATCATTAATCTGTTAAATATACTGCCATTGCCTGTGATTACTTACATTTTTGCAATCGTCATGGACATATTTGATAGTAACAAAGAAACCTTTACATTTCCAACAAGGTTTAAAGTGCAAAGAATGATTTAAAATCTTAAAAACCTGACAAAATAGAAGTTCTCAGATTGCTACTAAGAACACTCTGACAAGCCACAGGTTGTTCACTCAAGAAACTTGGGAATTTGTGATTGGGAGATATAAGACAACTGTATTTAAAGTCACACTAAGGGACCTATTATGTGATCATTTCATTTTTTCATAAACTGTTTTTCAAAAGTTCCCAACTGTACGCCATGGTTTCTATGGATTTCTGTGCCCTAAAAGAGAAATATTAACAGGGTCTGTGATTGACCCTGCGTGATAAGTGATTTGAACTAAATCTCACATGACTGCATGTAGCAAATATTTTAGAAAGTATTATACACAAAGGAAGTCCCAATCCTTTTTTCATCTATTTTTGCCAATAGTTATTTAAACTACATGTAGTTTTTAATTCAGCAAGGTCTACAAGCCTATGCAAACAAAAAATTGCAAGTAGATATAAGTGTGAAATTCTGAGATAGAAAATCTTAATGAATTGCAACTTGGCCTTCATTGACACTGCTGGAATAATGATTTTCTTTGAGAAATTATGTGGTTGGACTAATTAAGTGCACTTTTAGATCCACAGGGAACTTGGGCTACTTTTTCTTTCAAGGAATCAAACATTTTCAGGGAGGTTCAATGTTTCTTTCTTTGTGAAAGTTACATTATGGAAAAAGATTTCAAAAAAAGGAGAAACAGCATGGAAAAGTAGCTAAATGCTATTTCCTCTAGACAGTATAAAGTCCAACATAAAATAACAGGAAATGTAGAGTTAAGGAGCATTGCTCCTAACATTCAGTTGTATTATTGACATATCTGACAGGTATGCTACAGTCCACAGTCTTTTGCCCTATAAAATAAGTAAGTTGCATTTAAATAATGGTATCTAGTGATTTAATTCCTTTGTGTGCTGGTTCCTGGTAACAGACCACCTATTAAGTCAACAGATGAGCAGACCTAAAATGAGCTAGAGATGAATTCCAAAGGAAACAGAAAGCTTTAATTTACAAGCTTGTTGTAAATTAAAGTATAGGCAAACAGTATTTGCAAAATTGCTTTCATTTTTTTCACTGCAAAATATAAATAGGCAAAATATGGCAAGTTACAGATGAAATTACATTAATTAATCTGTCATATCTTAGTTTACATAAAGATTTGGATGTTAATCACAGAAAACAGATTTTGGAGATGAAAGTAATCAGTGAAAACTCACGGCATGTACATATGTGCCAAATTAATACAGAGGGTGGTAAACTTATTGTTCTTTGATATATGTCAGAAATATTTAAATAGTCAAAATGTCCCCAGTTTAAAAATAGATTTACTTAACTTGCTAAAGAAGGAAAGACCTAATTTTAGATTGTACTGCATACTATTTTTTTCTGTATGCTGTATTGATTGTCCCATTCAGTATGTGGAGTTGGGTCATTTTAGAAACATTAACAGTCTGAAGCTCTCTCATCAAACAGAACTGTCTGAAAATAAATGTGCATAATGGGTTAAATATTTAGAACAGATTTAAATTTAATGCCTCCCCAAAAGTTACAAAAAATGACTAAAGCTAAAAAAAAATAATTTTACTTAAACAAGCATTGTGTAATTATCATCTCATATCAGATGCATAGAGGGGACTTCTTCCCTACCTTTCCCATATATATGTCAATATTATCTGCAGAATGCACAGAGGTACAGACATGCCATCAGAAGGAATTCTGGGCTGTGCTGTTTGGTTCTGTGCAAACTTGTTCAGGGACATATAAAATTGTCTCCCATATCAGTGAAAAGCAATAGTTGGGTTATTTTTTTTTCCTCTTTCTTTTTTTCAGAATGAGCAATTATTTCTGGAACAGTATTTTACTCCTTGTGTCACCACTGGACAATTTGTCATAGTATTAAGGTAAAGACTTTCCTTCTCACAAAAGAACAACTAATCGACCCACCTAATTTTTATCAAAAGAGGACACCATATGCAAATCTTTACTATAATGTACTATATTTATAGAAAAATGGGTTTGGAGGAACTTTGAAGATGTGTCCATATGAATAAGTAAAAGGCCTAGTTCCTGACTATTCATGTTGTTTAATTTCTTACATGGTTCCTGTTAATGGTTTCGGTCTTTGCCAGCTACTGCAGTTCCAGATGATGCCTGGGCATAGCTCCTGAGATAACTTATGCCAGGAATATTTCCCATAAGTTTGGGTGCAGTCATCATCTCTTTTGGTTGCAAGAGGGTTTAGCTGTGTGGATGTGAGCCAAGCTGTACCTGTGACTTTATGCCTTGCTCTTAGTGTGTTTCAGATTACAGAGTAAACATAACCAGAGGGATGATCTCATCCATCTTTGCACCCCAAAGAAAGAACAGCTAAATCTAAAATATCTCTTGAATATATTTGTGTAAACTGGTGTACTGGGTCTGGCTGGGATGAAGTTAATTTCCTTCACAGCAGTCCATATGTTGCTGTGCTTTAGATTCGTGACCAAAACAGTGTTGATAACGCACCAGTGTTTTAGATATTGCTGAACAGTGCCTGTACAGCATCGAGGTTTTCTCTGTTTCTCACTCTGTCCCCCCAGCGAGTAGGCTGGGGGCAGACAAGAGGCTGGGAGGGGACACAGCTGGGACAGCTGACCCCAACTGACCAAAGGGATATCCCATACCATACGGTGTTGTGCTCAGCAATAAAACTGGGTGGGTGAGGGGCAGGGAGTATTTCTGAAGTAGCCATTGCTCTGAGACCAGCTGGGCATTGGCCTGCTGGTGGGAGGTGGTGAGTGATTGCCCTTGCATCACTTGTTAGTTTGTGAGGCGTTTTTTTTTTTTTTTCTTTCTTTCTTTTTTCTTCACTTATTAAACTATTTTTACCTCAACTCACAAGTTATTCTCACTTTTGCCCTTGTGACTCTCTCCACTATCCCACTGTGGGGAGAGCAAGTGAGCAACTGGGAAGGGGCTTAGCTGCCAGCCAGTGCCTACCCATAATGACTGGTTTTTAGACACCCCAGTGATGGAGTTGTACAACCTTACTAGTAATCTAGATTAGGGTTGTATTTTTAGAAAGGTTTTGGTTTTTTTTCCTGGTGTATAGTTTAACTCTTCCTGCTGCAACTTAAAGCCTGTCAACTCTTGCTCTATCCACAGTGAACATAAATGCAATTTTATTATTACCTGCTGTAGAGATTTTTGCAGAGGAATCTGGAGGTTGTTATGAATAAAGTATGAATGAAAATGTGTGTTTGAAAGCACCAAAAGAAACTACATATCACAGGGTTGTAAGAGTGGCCTGTATTGATAACAGATGTCTCATCAGTGAAGAAGTTACATACAAACACCAGGATGCCAACAAGGTTGCAGCATATCATATATATCAGTCCTTTTCTTTTTAGCCCATCAGAAATACTTGGTATACCAGCGAAGGAAAAACCTACAATGGAGTGGCCTAAGATTTAAGGAAGCTGAGTTAAGCAAGATTCTGGGACAACCAACCACCCAGCTGCTGACTCCTAGAGTCTATGAAAGATCTGTCAAAAAAATAGTTTGTTGCCACCAATCAGAGAAAAACCAAGACAGGACAAGGACTTGTTCTTTGTTCTCTGTCTTGAGCACAAGTGATCCTGAACAGACCACTTAGAGCATGTGAGCATGTTGAGTGAATGAAATTATGAGAACACGAGTGTGAAAAATCAATCTATTTACATACTTTGTGGGGAAAAAAAAATCACCTTCCTTTTCTAGAAGACCTTGCTTTGAGTTTGATTACACTAATTTCGCTACAATTCCTCTGTGAACTACCATAACATATTTGAAGATTGTTATCACAGCACCTTCCAGGCTTTCCTTCTCTGACTCTGCAGCCCAACAGTTTTCATATTTTTCCATAGGTCATGTTTTCTAGAGCTTGTTCGTTCCTTTTGGACAATTATCAATACGCCCATGCCCTGTCCAGCTCATGCCCGTTCCTAAAGTCGCACCACATTGGACTCAGAATAGTGGAAGGCCAGGTGAATAAAAAACCATCTGGATGATTGGGCTAATGGGTCACACCCTACCTGGAGGCTGGTAACAAATCTGAATTATCCTGTGTTTCTTTGGCTCAGTGTTCAAAGTAAAGAATTGGAAGGGAAGGAAAGAAGGTGAAAACTCTTTTAGAAAATAGTTTGTATGCCATTGTGGCTTGTAAGTCTCAACAGAGAAGCTGTTTCTTTACAATACTGCAATAGATGTTGGCAAATGTTCATTTTGCAACCCATAATAACCCTTAAGTCCTTTTCTGCAGAACCTGTTATTTCCCATTTTGCATTTGTATCATAGTTTGTCCCTGCCTAAGTACAATGCTTTCTTCCTACTGAGTTATATTTTACTTAAGCATATTACTACAACAGGTCAATTTTTTTTAAATTTTATCTTATCTTCCAAAGTACTTGCAGACCTAGAGTTTCATAACATCTAAAAATTTAATAAAGATGCTCTTTCTTCCACTGTCATAAGTGAAAAATACTGCCGAGCCTTGGATAGACTTTTGCGATATCACACAATAAACACCTTTTCACTCTGACAATGAGCCACAGTTAATTCTTTCCTAAAATAGTTTTCCACCAGTTTTGTGTTCATATTACACTTGTTTGATCTGGATGGTATTTCCCTTGATTGTTTATAAGACTGTCACGTGATAACTTCCAAAGCCCTTCTGAAATAAAGATGTATGACAACACTACTCTCCCTCTATCCACAGGATGCATTAAAATGTAATGGATGTTTAATTGGAGATATTAATTGGCCCATATCTATATTGTTGCTAATTACAGAGTGGCAGAGTTCAGTATTTCTGGAAGTTCATGCTTTCTGGAGGTATTTAATGGAATTCTAAATTTCACCATTATTTGATACGGTAAAGATTAATTGAAAGTACTGTCTGTCTCTTTGAATTAAAAGCAATTTATCAGTATAGAGTGCTGACACCACTATAATTCACTTCATATTCAGTTTTCACTTATATCTAACTGGATTTTTCTCTGTAAAATATTTTCAGTTTAACATATTGTGCGAATCAGTACTGAGCTGTAACTCAAAGTAAGTGATGTTTTTGCTATGATGTGTGCTTTTCTTAGTAGTGAAAAAGTTTGGTTGTGCAGAGTACTGGAAGTAAAGAATACCAATAATTTCTACTGACACTACGTTGATATCTGCACCCAAGGATAAACTACCATTTAAGGCAGAGATACTCTAAAAAAAGTAAAAATACAGAAGACAGACTTCCCATAAACTCATTTAACTGCAGAATCTTTGGCTAAAAGCCTGAAGCAAATGCCTTCTATTACACTAAAGTCCAAATTATTTTATCATACAATGCAATGTCATATTCTGTCAATGAAGAGGTCCTATGTGTCATTTTTCCCAGCTGCATTAATATTCCTGAAGATTCAAAGACATCACATGTCATAGCACTCGATGTCCATGTACACCATTAACTGCAATGCTAGTTAGTGCTCAGAAGCATCTGGAAGAAAGAGGAATGTGCCTTCAGCCTTTTACTTAACTATTTGTGCAACACTGAAGGTAACATCAGTAGTAACAGAGAAAGGGAATCTGTTTGCAACTCAAAGAAACATTTTGCTAAAAAAAATCCATAATCTTTAAAGAACACACAAAAGATGCTGTAAAGTTAGGTGGTGACTCTAAGCAGAGCCATAGGTAGTGAGTAAACTGCATCATTACTGATGCAGCTATACTTCAGAGAGATGTCCCTGAGGATTTTGTGGGGTTTTTTTTCCACTCAAAACTTGGCACAAGGAAAGGCACAAAAAAGCCATTTGCTGTTGTATTAAAACAAAGGGCAGAAGGAACAGAGCCTGATTATTCCCTGGTCTTTACCTCCCTGATTCCCTGGCCTGCTCCATGTCGCTTTGGTAGGGATCTAAGGGCACTATGCCTACAGCCCAGCGCTACACTCCCAGGTGAAGATGCTACAATGAGCTGACCCTCACTGGTCAGCAACATTGCAAGTATGTTTTCCCAGAGCTCCAGCTTTGCTGGAGCCATCTGCAGCTTACCAGAGCTGTGTCCCACCCTATTTTGCTATTTTCAAATGCTGCACAGACCAGGAAAGGATACTGGCAGGTAAGGTAATATTCCTTATCTTCCTGCCTAGGCATATCCAAATGAGAATTTAATGTTTTCAGAAAGGCTTTCTGGGCAAA